>LUCH01002537.1:0-14597 GCA_013368495.1 Paragonimus heterotremus
ACAGCTTGAGATGGTTAGGTCATGTTCTCCGTATGCCAGCTGAGCGTTTACCGTACCGGACATTATATACTGAGACAACCAACAATTGGGTAGAACTACGTGGTGGTCAAGCAATAACGTGGTCACGAAATATGAAGACCTTGACTGCTCTATTGAGCAAAGTGGGTAGGTTTCGCCTGCCTGGATGGGGTCCTCGTGATCACTCAAACCGTTGGTTAGAGATGCTATTCGAGATGGTGATGTGTCACAGTCAATGGCGTATCTGTATCCATACCATTTCTAGTTCTTCCGCTTAGTCTTCTTTTTTAGAAACGTTTTCTTCTAGGATATTTCACGTCACTGTTGAGGTGAGCGGCGGCCCGAGCCACAGTACCTTTTGGTCAGGCTCATGGTTGTTATGATGATGATGACGATCAGTATTCACAGTACCATTTCTTTCAGAATGTTCGACGGTGAAAGCTCTGTCAGTTCGTGAGATCACTTACAATTGACCGTCGTAAGGTGGTCGAATTGAACATCGGATTGCATCACAACGAACAAAAACATGAGTGCAATTCTGCAAGTCCTTGTTGGGTTGTTGAGGACAAGAACGCTGTCGGGTCGGGATGGCATGGAGTGCTTGCATATGGGATTTTAGATGCCGCGCGTAGTTCGCCAGATCTAGCGCAGCTTTTGTGTTTTGGTTGAAAAGATCTTCTGGGAGAGGACGTGTCGTTCCGTAGACTGATTCTGCGGTGATTCATCGTATATCTTATTTGAGGACGAGTCTGATACTCAGCAAAGTGAACGGTAAGCTTTCTGTCCAACTCTGCATCGACTGCCCCATGAGGGATGCTTTCAACTACCGTTGTAAACGTTCAACAATCCCATTAGCATCAAGGTGGTATGCAGTCGTCCTAATGTGTTCACAATCCAACAGACGGGTTAAGTCGCGGAGGAAGACTGAGTGAAATTGCGGACCTCAATCTGTGGTTACAAACAATGGGACACCAAAATTGACAATTCAATGTTCGAGGAACGTTTTGGCGACTGTCTCGGATGAAATATCGCTAAAAGAAACGGCAGCAGGCCGTCAGGTAGATCTGTCGACGCATATAGACAGAAACACTTTGCCGTTTGATGGGAGTAATTGGCTAACCAGATCAACATGAATCTGGGGGAAAACGTGCGTCTGGAGTGGAGGAAGTTAAACAGGGGCAGTGATGGTGTGACGATGTACCTTGCCCCTCTGGCAATAAAGGCCTGATTTAGCCCTCCAGTGCAAATCTTTGTTCATACTGGGTCAAACATAACAGGCAGCAATTAATTTGAACGTGGCGTGGACACCAGGGTTGAATAGAGAATGTAAATGGAGAAAAATGGGTCAACCAAGAGACCAAGGTAAGACTGGACGTGAAATGCCCGTTGAATTATCACATACAATAATGGATTCGGAAGAACGCAAGGGGATAGGGTAACATTGAAAAGATGGGATGTAGTTGGATGAAAAGTCAGGATCTTACCGTTGAGTTTCAGCAATTTTCTCGAGGCTTATGTCTTGTAGTCTGAAAATCACATTAACATGTAGTTTTGATAACCCATCAGTAACCACATTGGGGCTTCCTTCGATGTATCAGATGTTCGTTGTGAATTGTGCGATGAAATTAAGGTGTTGAATTTTGCGAGGGAACTGTATGGACTGATTAGCGTTAAAGGCGTAGATTGAAGGCTTATGGTCCGTTGAAACGGTGAAGTTCGTTCCTTCTGGTAAATAATAGAAATATCTAATGGACGGATAGATGGCAAGCAGCTCATGGCCAAAGGTGCTGTAATTGGACTGAACGGACGATAGCTTCTAGAAGTAAAATGAAACCGGCAGTACTTCACCACCGAGATCTTGCTGAATCACTTCACCGAAAGCATGATTAGACGCATCAATGGGAAGAATCAAGCAAGCAGTCGGCTCTGGATTATAACCAGAAAGGGTTGTTGCATCACTAAGCGCTTTCTTTACCTCGTTGAACGCTTTCTTAGAACCGCGGAGAAGATCGATTTATGGCTCCAGAAGTTGTGAACAGTGAGGAATAAAACCGCGGTAATAGTTAACAATACCACTGAAATGGTAAAATTTCTTGATGGAATCGGGAATGGCATATTACTGCAGCGTTTGCATCTTGATTTCTAAGGGTTGAATGTCAACTGCGTTTATAAAATGTCCAAGAAATCCAAGGGGGGAAACGCATTTTGTCAAATCCCCTATTTATTCAAGCGCTCCAGCACAACAGGAAGGAGCGTATCATGTTTTTTGGGGGGTATGACTGGCAATTAAAACATCGTCAGGGTAAATAAAGACCAACTCTAGATCACGTACAACTTAATACATAAAACGCTAGAATGTTCGGGTTGCATTCTGAAGGTCGAAAGGCATTCGAGGAAACTCTTACAAGCCGAACGGAGTTGTAATCGGAATCTTGGGAATGTCTACTTCCGCGACGGGAAGTTGGTAGTACGCACACACCAGGTCGATTTTGGAGAAAACGCGCTTGGAATGCAGGATCAGAGAAAAGTCATGGATGTGAGGAATGGGATAACTGTCCGGTATGGTAGCACTGTTGACTGCCCAGAAACTGCTGCATGGTCTCCAATTGCACTCACTGTGTTTTCCTAAGGACCAAATGCAACGGGGAAGACCATGCACTCTTGGATGGACGGATAATACGAAGTTGCAGCATGTGGTCAATCTCCTCCTCAGCAATTCTCAGCTTTTCCTAAGGAAGACGTCTGGGGCGAGTGGTCACTAGTTGTATATTGGTCACAATATGTGTCACGTCGTGTTTGAAAGAACAAGAGTGAAACGACGGATCTGTGAACTGAGGGTATTGTTGGATCAGCTGAGAATATAGTGAATGCAAACAATGACCGTGGTCGTTGCATGTTAGTTCCGTCGGACGTCGAGACGATGTTCCAGATCGGCTGCGTGGTCTGTGCGGTCGAGAGCGCAGGCTGCAAGCCAATGACTGGACCTGTTTGGTCAAACACTGCACTTGTTGTCGCAAGCCGACATTGGGTTGGCTGACAACTGTAGCTGCTAAGTGGGGGTTACATTGAACGTCCAACATTTTGTCAGCTCCTTCTACAAGCTCTTCTGTAAGCACAGCGCTGCTAGACGTAGCGAAAATCCCTCAGGTCGACCCTGGCAGGTTTTTCATCCACAGCTGTCGAAAAATGGTACAATCCATCTTCCTGCCTCAAAGAAGCCGATTTTTGTGTCATAGGAGCTCGGGTGGCTTGTGGTCGCCTAGCTTCATATCACAGAATAGTTGATCCAGCTTCGGATTTTCAGAAACACCTAATCGGATAATTAAGGTATCCTTGAGCTTATCGTATGGTTGGTCCTCAGATATATTGTCGATAATATCCGAGACTTCTTCAGCGACTTCAACAAGAATGCACTGAACGACGCAAGAGTACAGCAAGATTTGAGACATAATGCGTCTTGTTCGAAAGAAAGTTTCAGCTTGTCCAAACCAGGGACCACCGGAGATGGCCACCATAATGTTCCAAATTATCAGTATCCAGAAAGTAAGGATATTATGGAGTTATCGTGGACTCCTGAGACACGATCGGAGCTGCGACGATATTTATAGTACAACGAAGCTAAAAATTTGTGTGGAAGGTCCGTGTAGCATCGTCAAGCGACTATGCAAACAGAGAGAAGAGCAGACCGATGTGCACAAATTTTGTATTGTATTGCAAGGTCACTTTAGTCAATTTGAACAGAACGCAAAATGGATGCAGAAGAGGTGTTGTACAAAAGTGAAGCATCGTTAGTTAACAAAAATAGGAAATACTCTACAAAGGCAAGGTTTCCTTGAGAGTCTCCGTCCGGAGCCAATTTCGTGAAGTATTTAACTCATTTGACAATGAAGGGCTTGCGTAGACCTTGATGTTTGATTCTAACCAAGATTACCTGCAATACGTGTAGTCCAAATAACATCAGGATTTTGAATAATACGAAAAGTTTTACAACCACGCTAGATACTACGCCGGTGGTTCTGGTCAACTGCTGAATTATCGTGGTACTCTTTTTTATCAGCGAACCCTTTCTGACTCCCTTTAGTGTTAGTATGCAGCTGACAATGCAGTAACTATGAGAATACTTTACTTTATACTAATAGGACTGTGACTTACTACATGAGCGTTCATATGCACAGCGTAATGCGACAAGTTAAAACGTGAACGTGATTACTTCTGGATCAACTGCTATCTGTTGACCTGTCTGAAGTAGTTGTATCAGGTGGGACCGAAGACCTGACCAGCATTATCTCCTGAATGAACGCAGTGCTCAAACTGGCACAAAAGGTGAAGTAAATTGACGAAATGTTTTCAGCAAACGTTCAAATTCGTGAATCAATAAGTGATTCTACTGTTTGCCGTATACATTGGAACCGCGGTTGTGTTTTCCATCTTTTTAAAACCTTACCAATGCAAGAAATTCGTATTTCTAAAATATGTTGTTGCTTGTAAAAGGTTAGGCTTATCGTTGAAAAGGCCCGGTGTACGGACTTCGCTAGACTAAGGCAGAATTCCGCCAGCAACAGTCTCTAAACTATAATCGTTTAGCACGTGGCTGTCAACTCCCCTCTCACTCACCACACACGTCCGTGTGCTCTCCTTTCTGCCCACGACATACAGACAAACCACGTTTATAAGTTGCCAACATTGCATGAGTTCTACTGGTTCCCTCTCCCATGTTCGAGGTCATATCACTACGGCTTCATTCGCGCTCGCTCTGTTTGTGATCGTCTTATTTGCTTTTCCAATCCATTCCGAACACTTCACTTGATTTCGCCGTACTGCTGGGATTTACTCAGGGCTCAGAACGAATTGAGGTTTGTATTGTGCTTATGCAGTAATCGTTGTACCAATATTACCGTTATTTCGACGACCAATATTCCGTTTGTCATTTCGTGATCGTGGAAATCGGGCGCCTTCCTCAACGTTCACTTAGTAAACGTTACACTGGGCTTCCGGTGAATTCGAACCGCCAACTAGAATGGTATGTGTTGTAAACTCTCGAAAGGATAAGCTGGCTCGTCCTCGATATGGTAGTGCGCTTGACAGAAATGGAACTCTCCTTCTGGTAATATATAACCGGGAAAATCTCGGTCCCGAAAATAACGCGACTGTCCCCGTATTTGTTCTCAAGACAAGCCAAAAGAGACGTGCAAAGAACAGCTTTGTTCCGCCCCAAAAACGTGTGCGATAAGGCGAAAAAATACAAAGGTATTTATATGGTGTGTAATGATCTACAACCATTCTCGAATCATGAAATAGAAAGAGAGTTTACTGAAAATATGGTTAGGGTCACTAGGCCACCAATGAGCATGGCGGAATAAGGATCGGACGGGTAGAAAACTGATCAAGGTTACCTCTCGACTGATCTGGACAGTTCCGCTAATTCTCATTGATCAATCCTTTTTTTCACGAGGACGGATTCTCTAACAGTATGTTCCAACATCACACACTATGTCAGCTGAGCTACGTTGCTAAGTCCGTAGATCAGAATGTCCACATTTTGACTGGGTTACTCAACCATGATATTGCCGTGTAGAATCCATCAAACCCTCCAGGTAACAGACTCCTCTGGTAGGATTACTCAGGCAGTAAACGCTAGGATCCATCAGCATCACCGTTGAGCCTGAACTCACTACTATTGTGTAGTGTGACTAAGTCGACAATATATGTGAGATCTAATTGTGAAAAATCCGAGCTGCCAGAGTGACTTCGCAGCCCACAGAGCACAGGCCACGTAGGAGAATGCGCCGTTCGAATTAATCGTTTTAACTATGCCCATTAATATAATGAGTATCAAGACATATAGGCGAACATGTTTTCGATAATTCACCCACAGGCCAGTAAAATCATATAAGGAGGTAACAGAGTTAGATCGAGATATCGATCAGACTTATTACAGAGAAACTAGGTCACTGGTCAGTCAGTTGACGATGGCTTGATTGGTCGGTTCCGTCACGCTTGTCCATTGGTTTGACCGCGCACGTTGGCCACCGATCCGATGGATTTGTGACCATGGTAGGTGCAGCGCCTGAACAAACCGTTTATTTGATTACGTAATACCGGGTCAAGCAGCCTGATTCCAATAGCCTCGGCAGTACAATGTGTTCTAATTCGGAAAGATTTTGATGGGTTGCCTGGCACACGATATACCACTTTGAACGCTTGATCCGTTTTCATCTGGTGCCCGCTTCCAACCAGATGAGTGAGGATAGCACTGCTGACCGATCAGCGGATTAATTAGACAGTGAACTCGAATTTCTAAAGAACGTACTTCACGATAACGGCTACCTGAAACGGTTTATCCCAAGAAATATGATCAGAATATCACCTGAACCTGAAATACATGACGTAAGAAAGAAGCCTGTGTTTATTCAAGTGCCATTCAAAGGTGACAATGCTGCAGAATGGTTGACAAATAGGTTCAACCAGAAAATTAGCTGGACCAGTGCTGCCTCTGAACTCCGTATTCAATTCTCCACATCCCCAATTCTCAGGATTTATAACAAAAATGGACTGACAGTGCAGACCTCATCTATGTATATCTACTCATTCACTTGTTCCCGTGGAGCAGGTTATATTGGTCAAACATCGAGACAATGTTTGAATTCAGTAGAAACCTCGATTAGTTCTCAACCAATGTGTCTAATCAGCCTTTCCAATTCATATTGTTTGTGTGCCTATTTCGTCAAATAGTCAAATGTTTTATGGACGCTGGAATTTTGCGCAGTTAAATCGAGAAATCGTACCACAAAAGGTTGAGAGGTGCAAAATGAAGCTAAACGTATAGAACTCACTGCCGTGATGGCAAAAGAGCGGTAAACTATGTCGCACTGTGGCGCAAATGCGTAAAAATTAGAGAGCATGAAAAGGCAAAACCGTTGAACAGTTACCAGAAACACAGAGTGATAAACATGTTCGTCTTCAATTATCCATTTTCAGGCTAGATACACATATGTGGAAACCATCTACCAGGCGAATCGAACTGTGGTGGACTATCAGGCAGGAGGTGTGAGTATTCCAGCTCTCGGCGGATTACCTCAACGCAGGGGGGAGCTTTGTTCGAAAACCACAGCGAGAGGATCGAGGACCGCGTGGGCAACCGGGCTAGTCGTCGCTCGATCTGATCGGACCAACGGATGAAGATTGGCAGGCGGTAAACCCCCGGATAGAAGAGGCCGATCACACACATAAACCGTGTGAACGGAAACCGAGGGGTGTTGTGGACTGAAACTGTGATTAAAAATCGCGAGCACATGTGTGGCACGGTAACTAGCGTGTTGGTCAATAAAGATTGTGCTCTGTTGCACGCCTTTTTCGTTACAGAATGAAACCGAACAGTGAGTAACCTAGAGGTTAAACATGTAACAGGAATAAATGGAACAAAACTGACATAACCATGATGCAGTATGGAACAGTGATATTTGAACAGCCATCACCATCATGACAGCAATACATCAGCGGTTTACATTGATGCTTAACTGTCACATTGTATATCGGCTGAGATGCTGCCAGAAAGCCCAGACCTAGACAGGAGAACGATTAGGTTTCTCAGCCTGTTTAGGTTCTAATGTAGCTGGAGGTCAAATTGAGAACCGCCAAGACTTGTGCTAGATTGGTGTTCACTTACCATATATAGTATACTGTCCACCATTCGTCTATCACCATTGTATGCATCCAATGATGTTCCAAGTGGCCATTTTCTGGGTTCATCATAAAGTTGCTAGGACGTAACAGCAGCAGCGAAGGTCCGAATGTCACAAGGTTTACTTACTGATGTCTCCACGTTGAATTTAAGCCATACGAAGGATAACAAGTATCAAATTCATTGTGGATAAACAAACATCTTGTGTTCAATACTACCAACTTTTTGACGGCGTATTCATTCGATTCAATGTAACATCAATGTTTAGCATAAACGTCATGCATATTGATTGACAGGGAAGAACTGAGAACGAACTTGTTCGTCCCAAAGAGTTCTAAAAATAGGCACATGTACAATAAATGATGATGCGTAATCGATAACTTCTTATTCTGTTAAGTTAATGCTCGGTCGGTCACTTCACGTATTACTATACGCCCAAACTACTATGCATTATAAGGTCAGCTCCTTTGGTAGTGAAACGTCCCCAACCAAACTACCAGGCTTAGCGAACAACCGGACACCAAAACCATCTACCGAATCTATCATTAAAGGTGAGCAGTAGAGGACTCACAAAAGACCGCGGGTGTAACATGCCCATAGGCTTTCCAATCAGTCCACTCCGAAAGGAACTAGGCTCGAGTTTCATTCTTGTTAAAAAAATCCAGTAGTGCCTATCCCTGCCACATTCCGGAACAGGACACAGCGCCAGTGATCTCATGTTAGGTACCACACTATACTCCTTTGAAAGGGCTCAGCTACAGTTGCTTGTGAGTAGTGATCAGATTGACCGACCGCCACGAGACACTAATTTTCCTGCTAATTCCAACGGATGACTGCACGATTATGACTTCTCTCTAAGTTGAAAGCACAGAAGCGGTTGATTTGCTTAGCGGTATTTTGAACACTGGTGAGTAGGGTGGATTATTTTCAACAATCACAGAAATGAAATCGATATAATCAGACAGATGGATTGATCAGAGCCAATTTGAGCAATTTCATCACCTGTGCCCAACGAGTAGGAAATCAGATAGCCTGACACTCCAACTGTTTCCGCATAGTTTTCTAACGTCCCGTCAGTGCTCATTCATTTCAGTTCCAAAGTGGCATACCATCCGTTAACATAAACTTCCGAATAACCCTTGTTTACTACTGTGTATTCACAATTACTGGTCCACCTAACATCGCGACTTAAGACAGTCACCTCATTTCGGACACAAATCTGACGCCAACTTCGTTCAAGACCCTATGGCTAGCCTGTGATGCCCTTTCTTAGGGTGATACAACAGCAATTCCCCCCATTTATTTGGGGTTTGTGACACAGAGTTGAGTATTCTTTTTGATCCTCTTCCAACAAACTGTTCACGGATATATTTGTCTATTATCGTAAAGAAAACCTCATCTATGTTAAGTTTTGGTCATCCGTAAATTTACTTAGAAGCAAGGCTGTGCAGAACACTGGGCTTACGATACTAGCATAAACTTCATTGTGATGAGCAGACTTGGAGTTACGAATAGCAGGCGAAGCTGTGATTTTGTGATAAATAGTGGTCCCAAGGCTAGAAAATGTTGAGGTAATTGGACGAGGATTAAGAAATAGACGGAAGTGAGGTTATGAAAATTACAAACAAAAAATACGCTGCGAATATAACTGGCAGAACCGAACACTCGAACGCGAAGCTTTCGTCTTGGATGGATCGATTCGACTTGCATTGAGGACTGGATGAAATGATACTTTCAACAGATCAATATTGTGATTCCAATATTTGTAGTCATGACTCAATCCATCTGACTGTCCACATTGATTTCACTTCACCGACTAATTCCGGACTAGGCACACTTGATCCATGACCGCTCGCTTTATAGTTCGTTTAGGTGCCTATCATTAGACCACCCTAAATACCATCAAAAATAAACCTGGACTGATGAAGTATGTACCAGAATTGAAGCGTCACCAATAAACTAAGATGCCGGTTGTTTACAATTTGTTCTGAGATAAGCATGTCCTTAACAGACGAAAATGCACCCGACCGGACCGTACTTAAAAAAAGGCCGATAACAATCAACTTCGTAGAAAAAACGGCTATCAGAAATTCAGATAAGACCATGACATGAGCCTAACTACCGTGGTTGCAGTCCCTACCAGTTATCGTTAAAAACCATCTAAACACCCACCAGGTAGGTAAAAGAAGGAAGTAGGACCCCAATACACTTCCCTCCTCCGTCATTAACCTTTGCCAATAGCCAACTCATGTACACAGAATGAGCTCGTCAACTTGGAAAAATAGCCTACAGCTCACAGCGCGGTTTGCCTGCTCTTAACCGACGTTGTTGAAGTCTACTTTCGCCAAGATCACTCGAATGGGTGACAGTGCGTCAGGCATTCACGGACTGAAATTGCGTTAGTTGAATAAACAGGTAAATTTCGCATCACGTGTATAGGCTGCAATGGCAAAACAACAATAATAACCTGTCTTATGTCTTTGTAAGGTCTTGAACTTGAATTCATAGGGGAACGGGACAATTGGCAGCTCGAGTGCTTTTAGTGTTCTACGGAGCAGAACTTCCGGAATCACGAGGAGTTTAAGTGACGAGATCAACCCCTATCAAATTAGATCACAATGTTCAACTCACACGAGACAAAAGATCACAATACATCACGGCCTCAAGTACACCGAGAAGTTCTAGCCATTAGATTCAACTTTCAGACGAACATTGTTGTTGCTTTATGGGAAGCGTACCCGACAGTACAGTTCGTAGTGTACCAGGGATTGAGGAAGACAAATAATCGGACAAAACAATTGTTCATTTCATGCAAGCTTCACAGAAGCAACAAAGATGAAATTACAACTGAAATAAAAGCCACAGTTCCAGCTCAAATGAGGAGGAAATGGATAAAAGTAAGCTAAATAAATATACGCTATTTAAAAGAATAAAGCCAATTTAAAATAAGTCGAAAAAGAATAAATCTTCAAGCGAGCAAATTAATTTCGAAATTCTATCCTTATCAAATTTGAAAGGCATGGTAGACAAATAAGATAGTTAGATAGACTTCTGGAATCAATTAGCCGGCGGACCTGCGATGGCTGGCAGTGGATTCGGAGCGGGTAGTGCCAACAGTTCCGGACGGCCGGGTAGGGCTGGTGGAACGAAGATACCCTGCAGGAAGGCGAACGGGTTCTCTAGATCATCCACAACCTCGTCAACAATCACTTGATGCACGGTGGTGTCAAACACATCTGCAGTCAAATCACGAATCGCGGAGATGATAGTACAGAATGGGAACAGCTGACGCAATTGGATCACGCTGTGCAACTGCACTTGCGCACAGAACGAAATGTCCAGTAATCGCAGACGAGGACAATGGTTGAGTAGAAGGGCAACAGCGCTGCTTGTCACGTGATGGAAACCGCGGATATTCAGTTGTTCCAACTGATTACCGAGCCGCCGTCCAACAAGGACCAGTTCTTCCGAATTTAGAAGACTGTGGACGGAATAGAGAACAAATAAAAAAACCCGACCGGTTAAGAGTGCCACATTTGAGGCGGACGAGCTAAACTCATACACTAAGGAAAGCTGCAAAAAAGAAAGATCTTCACTCTGTATACAGACAACATTGATACGAATAAGTTTTTCATCTTCTCCATCTGAAAGTTTAGAATGGTGAAGTTGCTTGATGAGGCTGAAGCTCCAATCCATGTCACGGAGTGACCGGTTCCGTGTCAATTTAGACCAAACCTATGACTATCGGCCTTCATTTTATGGGTCAGATACTTTCTCACCAGACCACCGGTTCTCTGAAAGTTGATCATGCTGGGCAAAGAAGGATGATTGACACAACTGTTGGAAATTTCCAATCCTAAACAATTGGAATGAATGAGATACAGATCAAGCTTCCGGAAACAAGTCGACCATAAAGAATAGACATTAAAGGAATATGGATGAGAGCCAATCGTAAGAAAGCTGAACATCCGCCGGACTCAACGCAGCTACAGAAGCCGCATGCCCTCAGGCGATGTGTTTTACTCGCTGAGCTGGTAAGCTACGCCAGAAGCTTAGAGATGTCACATTTGAACTCGGTTACCAAATCATCTCACCATGTTATGCGCATTTCACCAAATGTTACAGGTGGTAACACCAAGGCGGGTAAAACTAGAATCTACTAATGCAACCGTTCACCTTCCATACTGCAATACAAATTAATCGTACAAATTTTATAACTGAAATGGATGTACAAAATTTTACTCAGGAGAAATTCATATGATTTGCGCCTTCTCACTGTCTAATTCAACTTCATAAAAGGAATGAATTGTTTCAATATGAGATAAGACACAGTTGTGAATGTCGAGGTCGTTCATAAACATTTCCTTATGATTGTTTCTAAACCCTGAAGTGATCAGTTTCGTTAATGATTGGACTAACCGGAGAAAGACAGCCGGTCCACCTGACCGAACCAACAATTTGTGTCACGAACCGAATCTCTTATTCGACATATTACAGGTTTTATAAACATAGCATGTAAGGAGGAGACGAGTAAGTTTATCGCAAATATCTAATAGGACAGGAAGTAGACAGTTCCCATCGGAAGTGATGGTGAATTTGACAATGCCGATCATCGTCCAACTACGCGTGTTAGCATAAGGGCCACTCTTTAACTCATGCAGCTCATCTATCTCCATTTGATCCCAATGGACAGGACAACGTTATTTCAGTATCAACTAGTTGTAGCTATAGATCATGTAAAACGGTAGCAGAAAAATGCGGTGCGCTTCCAGACCAACGCAAGATCCACTCTAAGGGTGCATGATGACAATGCTGCGGATCACCATTTAGGTGGGTGACTCAGAGCGAGTCTCGAGAATTTTGACCCTAGCGTCAACCAAACGCTCCGAGTGGTAAAAATATTAACAACCCAGGGGCTCCAACGAGCTGAAATCAGCAAATGACCTGAAGAACACAATATCCTGAGAGCATAGCACAAAACGACTTACGTACGGCCACACTTTTTAAAACCATGTCAGGAATTTCATAACAAAACACAAATATGCATCGACTGCATTACAAACAAAGCACACCTTGAAAAAACGACCGCGCCTGTGTGGAAAGTGAGGTATTGAAGAAGGATCAACCAACGACCAAGGAAGATTCACTATCACATTATATAATGAATAAGTACTAGATTCGTTCTAGACGACAGCAAGGGAGCCTTAATGGATACCTACAAATAATTGAGTTTGAGTTATACCAGCAGTGATCAATTATATCCCAGGTACAAGTCTGGACAGTAGGTAGGTTGGTCTTTAGTGCACCTTCAGCAAAGTAGTGCTGTATGGAAATTTTCAAGGAGAACAAAAAACACTTATTTACTTAGTGCCGTGTCTAAGTAAATCCAATGTTGGGTTGTGAAGTTATGGAAATTGATGAACTGTCACGTGTGCCCATGAAATTACAATGACGGAGGCATGGGAAATGAAATAGGGGTCCATATCTCAGCGGCTAGCATGGTCTTCGCTAAACTGGGTCATTGCAGATTACAGAGATACAATAACCTAAAACGTAGGGAATCCGTACACAACGCGACTATGAGAAGTGTGTTTCCATGAGCCTACTTGATTGTGCGTGTCACAGACTGACATTGGATCATGTACTACGGATGATGACTAATTGTCTGCCAAGTTAGATAGCATTCGCCGATTCTACCAACAGGCTGGTGTATACAATGAGATGGACAAATGAAAACTTGTTATAGGGAAATACAAGTAGAATTGAGTAAGCCATTGGCCAGATTCCCATCCAAGGTTCCGGCATTCGTCTAACATGTTGAGTCATGTCTTTCACACCTCCAATACTTTTTAAACTGAAACCTTTCAAGTAATTTGGGTGCATTTTGTCTAAAACTATCAAGGAGACAAACCAATTCAAACAGGTGGAAGGGGTTTTTTAAAAAATATGCGTTTACAATTCATCCGAACTGCGTCAAACGTCCACTTGAGTGGCTGGCATTGTGTTATACTAGTACAGAATGAAAAAAAAATCATAACGTAAACAGCAGGAGTCGTAGAAAACAAACAAGACACGAACCTCGTCCCTGTCAGATGAAGCTGGCGGATACATCCGCAATGTTGTACCAACCGAACGATGCAGTTATTCGCTTCCTGTGTGGGCGCAATAGTGAGACACCAACCAACATCGAGCTCCTCCAGCAAAGGACACGAAACAGCAATATGTTCGATCCCAGTTGCAGACAGGGTAGTACAGCGCCAGAGGTTCAACGATCGTAAGCCACTGCAAGGAGCAACATGAAAAATGAAGGTAAGTGTTTGAGTACAGTAAAAACTGTATAAAAGAAGTCAGGGAGAAATACCAGTGCGTGCTTCATACAAGCAACCAGTTGCATTGGCGGAGCAATGAAAAAACAGTAGTTAGGATGTTGTCGAAGATAACAGGTTGGGCAATCGAACAATGTTCAGAAAAATTCATCGACCAACTACATAAACTAACTTGAGCATTTTAGAAGCTTACAAAGAACCAGAAAGAAGCACAAAACAACAGACTCTGAGGGCGGTTCAGAACGAGTAGAAAAAGGATGTTTGTATGTAGTAACAAGAAGGCATACATTACGACAGGAAATCATAAGTGAGTAGTTAACATGAAGACAAAAACAGCAGTTCGTGAGGAAAATGGCAAATGAACACTATCACCAGAGAAAGCAGTCGACGACAACCTTCTCTCCAAAGGTGATTATATGATGAATACTGTTAGAAAGAGCGGCGGCGGTAAGCGCTTACATTGGAAAACCATTCAGTCACCCGTAACTTCAACCAGAAGATGGACTAAGTTCTCTACTAGTTTTGATATTTGTCTGTTTTTCTACAGCTGAACAATATATCAGTATAACAGA
>LUCH01002537.1:53648-81465 GCA_013368495.1 Paragonimus heterotremus
GGTGCAACGCAAGCCACTTGGGGTGATGGTTTAAAGCGCAGGCGTCCTTTGGCTTCGGTCACTGTGACAAGCTAATCCGTCTCGGATGCCGCCAACCCAAGATCATGAACTATAAAATCCAGCTGTTTCACTGACTAAAATCGACAGGTTTCACTAGTCAGGTTAGGGACTACGCAATTACATAAATCTCCAATTGGAAACGTCATAACATACGGCAGCGTGCAGCAGTTAGTGGCGTGACTGCATCCACGTTAAAAGGGCGGGGGGTCTTAACTTCACTTAATTCATCAAGCCTCGTCTTCAATGTCTTTCGTTGGCACTTTTCTTCCAATGTATTCTCCGTCACAGTTGTATTAAACAGTGGTTGGAACCACTGCGCACCCCATTCAGACCCAAGGGCGTTCGTATAACCACGGACACCGGCCGAACAACACAGCGTATCAAACCGTTCAAAACATTAGTCTGCCGAATATGTGCTCTCTAATTCTATTTCAGTGATGCCTGAGAAGTTAGTAGTAATTTAAGTAGTACAGAATATTTTCTTCCCAGAGTTTATCCCAAGAAAGAAAACCCGATCCAGAGACATGAACTGCTACAAAACCATTGGAATTTGGACTTGGATAGAAATAGCGTTACTGTCACAGGATACAAATCATAGACTGAACAACTGTGATACACAACTGCGGGAGCGTTTAAGTAACGTTTCAGTATATATAGTAGACACCCAAGTGGGAACAGCCATGTTCGACTCTACAGGCACTACAGGTTCTCTTGAGAAATGAAATCCACAACTGACTCATACTTAATAATTCTTGGGCGAAAATTAAAGACAAACAACTAACATAGGGGTTTACATTCATAAAATGTCTGTATTCTTCAATTAGTTTCCTTTTTTGACTTTTGGTAAAGCGAGTTGAAGTTTCATTACGTTTGTGACATCAGAGAAAACATGAGCAGTTATAGACAAACACGATTAGGCCCTATAAGCATCATGTACGAAGATTCGTTTTCAGCAACAAATTCCTCATCAACGTTTTCATCAACATCCTCTGTACTGGCGTCTACCAGTATCTCGATCGGTCGGTATTTCCTCTTTCGAGAGATATCATTAGCCAAAATGCACCTAATGATGCACAGCGCCTGATAAAGTTTGACTAGCGAATTTAACCGTTTACAAGTAAGCCACTTGCAATCTGAAATATTAATCGTTTCCGGTACAAAGGTTTCAATTCGCAATTAATATCTGAAACCATTTATTACAACTGGCATTGAGGAATAGGCAAATCCTGGCCGTGACAAACTTGGTGAAACGATGTGACAAGTTTTTTCTTAACAGAATTGAATGTTTATCCGTGTTGGTTGATTGGTCTGCGGTTGCACCGGGCCACAATTGTCTACCTTGTCGATGTCTACACCACTTTTTAAAGAGATCCATTCTCGGTCTAAATGACTCCGAGACCTTGGGACTTAACAACTCAAATCCACTATTTGAACACTCTCTTTCAAAGACAAGATGAGGGTTTTTCACAATCTAAGCGGTCCGTTAGCATAGGTACAATCTAAAAAGGGTTACAATTTTCTGAAAGATTGATTTTACTCATGGAGCCTTAAACAGTGGAAAACGTTCACTCTACGTGGCTCATCCGATAAGCACCGGTTGAATGCAATGGTGGTTGGGTGGAACACGAACTGCAATACGGACGCATATGCACCAAATTATCCCGGTGGAGTGGGCATAATCTTTACGTATCACGGAAACACCGGTTAACCTGTAAACGTGATCCAATTTTGTGAGCGATGACCAAGCTAAAACCAACAATTAACATCACTAATTTTAGCTCTGAGCTATGCCAATGGGTACTATGAACTGAGGACAGTTCACGAAACAGCAGAGTAACGTATAAGTATAAACGTAAGGAGAGGGAGAAAAAAAGGGGTGATTTTCATGAAGAATCAACAACTTTGCAGATATAGGCTTTCTACTGACTATGATATACTGTCATGACAGAACGTGTTTCCAGTTAGCAGTGCGGATAGTCGTGAACTCTCCAACCAGGTAAACGGTACCTACCAACCTTGCACAACGCAGTACGGGCAAGAACTTCACAGTCCGTGGCCAAGTCATCGTCTTGCGGTTCCTTTCAACTACCAGCAACCAAACCCAACAATGTGCGGTGCGGCAGACAAAATACGTGACATGAAATGTCAGGCTGCGCATTTTCGTTACATCGATTATCGATCGGGAACTTGGACTTTTTTCAAATACGAATCGACGGATTGTCGCGTTGCTCTCACAGTCACTTCGTTTGATACAGGGTAACGGACGAATCGAAATGCATCATCCGCACAAATGGGCCGCGTTTGAACCACAGAGTAAAACTGAGTATACACAGATTGTGAATCATGTCTTTAAGCATCAAATGGACGACTTTGCAACACCACGAATGACAAAGTTTGGTGAATGCTCTATGTGCTTGCGCCATCCTCGCATGCACTAATCAAGATCGTTCGCCGGCTTAGTTACAACTTTTTTGGGGTGAGACCCAATCGTGAAAAATCCGGGTTTCGGTTAGAGTCAAACCAGCGACAGAAACACCATGCCAAAACGCAACAAGCGTTCTACCAGCTGAGCTACGAAGCCACGCCAGGAGCTCCGAATTACAATTATTCCGTGATGACTGTTTACGATTGTGCATACACGCACGTATAAGCGAAACGGATCTTGTAAGTGTAAGTGTGTATTCCAGTGTCAGACGTGGTCCAGCTGGTGCATCCTTCTTTATCAGAACACTGGAAACTGTACTGTTGGTGGCAACCGTAAACATCAACAATAATTAGAGGTTATTTGGGGAACTGATTAGTTTGTGGAGTTGCTGCTGGAGATTGGAGGGTCTCTCAGTAGGAGGTAAATCAACGGAAACTATCAGGAAACTAGACCTCGACGGTCCTTATTGAGAGGAGCATTGTAGGCCAAAACTGAGCTTACTGTCACTGGATGTGTATATTGGACAGGCAAATATCCGGCGGATGCAACAATCATGTTATCAACTTGTCTAAATATCATCACAATAAGGTAAAGAGCACTGCTGGCTCACACTGTATGCTTCACAACCCGTATGCCCCTCAAGGTGAAACATATTGAACATTATATCGGCAGCTTGCAATAAAAATGGATGAAAAACAGAATAAGTGAATCACTTGGTAACAATCGGCAATTGTGGTTAGTGTGATTTTCTTTGCTTCATGAGACAGGAATATTTCGGCGAGGTTGTTCATTTTTCACGAGTTTCCGACCCAGATTAAAAGTCAGCGTTTTTTGCAGCTGCCATAGAGAAGCCGAACCAAACATGAAACAGCGGGACGGCAGTATTCAGAACAACCGACGCGTAAGACATAATATACGTCTCAAAAATTATGATGAAACTGCACTGTCGTTCGGTATACCACAGGAGTTGAGAACGTCAAGGCAACAATAAGGGAATTAACGAACGAGAAATGTTGAACGGTCAGCTTACCGGAAGTCGCGTTAGAGGGCCTTGACGCCAGGGTGCATTCTCATCCAAATGCATCAATCCGAACAATGAAACAGGACAGATTAGGCCTGGGGAAACTGCAACAATGTGCCCAACACGAGGGAGCAACATATCCAGACCGACGGGGGGCAGTCGACACAAACTGCTACTACCACTATCATCATGAATTGTACTCGCAGCGTCGGAATACATGGATGGTTGGATTAAAGCACCTGACAACAACTGACGGGTGTAGAACGGGTTGGATACAGGAAGCATTGGTGGACAGTTCGGAGATGCATCCGGCGAAGAGATTGGCGATAACGCTGAAACTGATGCATCCATTGATTCTGTGTTGGGGGGACACTAAAGAGTCAAAAACATCTGCAAGTTATAAGACACAGAATGTGATAGTACCGTAACAATCTGATAACACCAGCTATATATAAATTTACATAATGCATAGTAGTTTAAAAGAAAACTGTGAAAAGTCTATGATTATAGCTACACGAAAAACATCGACTCAATTAGCTCTGAATACCCAGGAGTGCAAGAGGATGGAAAACCGAGACAAACGTATCCACGTAATTACCAGAATTGATAAAGATCAACACTTACGTTCATGACTTACAAAGTCCGAGAAAGTACACACCACAGGTTTGATATTGGCTATGAAACCGTTCCACAACCAATTATTGAAGTAAGAGTGAGGTGCTAAATCGAGAAACACCTTTAGATCCAATTCGACGAGGCAGTCAGAGTAACCTTGATTTAACCACACTATGATATGACGGTCCAATAATACTGTTGTAATATGAACAAAAAATCAACCGACTGTTTGGACTAATCTAAGAAAACCGAGAACTCCTTCTAGTCCCTTCCCAACTAATACTTCCAACTGTAATCAATGAGGTTTCCGTTGTGCCGGGTTCAGTTACGCTCTCACTCGTAATTTCCATTGAACACCGTGCGCCCTTCGTTTAATCCGTATGATACATGTAACATTATTCAACTGGCTGGAAACATTAGATGAACTCCATTGGTTCTTTCATCCACAATCGAGGTGGAATCATTGTAATCATTCAGTTGAATGTTCGCCGCAGATAGATCGTAGTTGTCTGTCTTTCACGTTGATAATCACGTTCACTTCGTTTCATTGTATCGTTGCTACTCCCTCAGGACTAGGAACGAATCGAAGTTAGTAGTTAGTTACGCGCTAACCGTTGTGCCAGTAATGTCATTTGGTTCTACTGTGACATGTGACTAAATCGGAGACACGATCACTCCAACGTTAGTTAAATTATATCAACGCAACTTTTGGATACAGCTGAAGCCCACAGTACGTGGATCACGGGCAATACCAAAGACAAAACAAGTAACTAACAGGGGAAATCAAGCAAGAAATGTCAGACGAGAATCCCTGAGTTAAAATCAGTCAAACGAACAGAACTGGGCGGAAGTGTACAAGAAGTTTAAATAAAACCCTGCTACACTGTGGACTGGAATTCCGGTTTGAAAGCACGAACGGTACGAGAACGTGCAGCGTGGACAATAAAGATCTTGCTCTATTGAACGACGGTTCGCTGCACTGCGACCAACCTGCATTTTACTGTTTCGCGGTCGTTAAGATTGGGCTAGTTATGCAATGCGCATCTGTTTAAGGATACATCTGCTGTTGCTCTGCGACGAGTATTGATGCTCGCAAAAGTTAAAAATGGAACAGTAAGCTGTCAGTTAATCAAATGGAAAGTGCGGAGTAATAATTAGTGGCCCGATGAATGTTTCCATAAACACCGATCGTGATGACCGTGTGGATCACAGCTTGGCTTCAACCAGTATCAGTAAAACCACAGACAGCCAAACCGTAACCGGTTGGAGGTTGTGTTCGTCAAGAATGTCCATTTTGACAACACTCGCAGAATCAAAGCACTGAAGCCCAATAAGATGAGAGAGTTATCAATCCAGTTTATGCTGAGAACAAAGTAAGGCTGTTTGACAAGTAACAGACATAGCTAAATAATTACCTTTCATCCATTTTTTCTGGGGGGGGAGAAGGGTGTATTTTCGAATTCAGAGATGCAAACTTTTATCCAAGGACTGAGATAACAGACTGGATAAAGAAAGTATGGAGGTTGACGGGTAATTCGTGTAGTTAGAAAGTTGTGTAATGGACAACGCAAATGTGAGATAGATGAAATCGGAGCCCACGATACTGGAGATAATAATGAGGGAGGCAGAGGATCGGGTTTACCTACCAGATGTGTCTGCGATGTACGGGCAACCAATGATGCACTACAATGAAAGTAAAATAAAACTGCTTTGGAGCTGTCGTTTCCTCTTCGGTTACAGACTGACTGTTTGCGAAGTGTACACACTTCAAGGTCATGTTGTTATGCTATGGTATCTGTTATATCCGTGCACATCCCAGCGAACAGATGTTTGGATGCTATTAAAGATACGTTCCACGACGTTCTTGTCGACCTCCTGAAGCAGATTAAACACTAACATCATCATACTAGCCGGTGATTTGAATCCTCAGCCTGGTCGTCTTTCTTCAGAGGAGAAGTGACTGGAAGTTATGTTTGGTGTCCGTACACAACGCGCCGACAACGGTGGAAGACTGCTGCAGCTGTGCCCATCCTATGGTCTCTATATTTCGAGCACCGTATTATGACAGTGTGATGGACTGTCAGTCAGGAAGTGTGAGCATTCCAACTCTCGACGAAATACCTCAACACAGGGGGAGTTGTGTTCAAAAACCCACAGCGAGCGGATGGAGGACGGCGTGTCCGACCAGACAAGCCATCGCTCAACGAAATCGGACTAACGGACGAAGATTGGAAGGGGGAAAACCCCCGGATAGAAGGCGTAAATCACACACCCAAACCGGGGGGTGTTGTGCACTGCAATTGTGATTCAAAATCGCAAGCGCACGCGTGGCATGGTAACTAGCGAGCTGGACAATAAAGATTGTGCTTTATTGGACGCCTTTTTCGCTACAATAGGAAAAGGCACTGTGTTACATGAAGACCTCCGTAAGTTTCTCCGTCATGCACACAACTCTATCATATAGCGGTCAGTTACAGGTGGCGTCTCTTTGTTAAAGAATGTCGTGCATTTTGGAAAGACCACCTGGACTCGGGCCATGTTATTGTGGCAGCCCGTTTTCTTGTCATTCGCCATGAGATCACAAACTTTTAAATGCAAAACAAATAACTATCATTCAGGCGAAGAGAATGTAAACAAAGCTCACCAAGAAGAAGTGAACAGGACACCCAGTTCGACTCACCTACGAGAACCTAACGAAGACTAGGAACAAGTCGCAGGAGTTACGAAAACATGTGGGAAGGAGGTGTGTTCCGAAGGAGTTGTGCAGTTGCGACAGAAATGAATTTATCACGTTGATAAACCTTATGAACAAGCGTTGCACGGTTCCATTTGGCTCTGAATATGATGACAACCATCAAGATCGTGTGTACCATTTGGTCGAACCCTGAGAACAGGTGGGACGAGCCCTCTTATCTGAGGATAGCAGAAAGTCACTTTCCCGAGTCGTAGTTGTGCTGACCGCCTGTTGGTTGAAATAAATGGCGTATCATGGTACATGCATACTGTGCTAATGGAAGAATTGTACTTATATGTGACAGTTCAGCTGAAGAGTTTAAGTCTAATTTCTTGTATTACAAGATTCGCTGGCGGATGGGATTGGAAACCAAACTACGGACCAGTGCATCTCATGAGGTTATCTCTGCACTGCTCAGCATCTGAGATTGCCATCTTTTGTCACGTAAATAACAGACAAGGTTCCGATCCGGCCGAGGGTGCGTTGATCACATTTTTACCTTACGACGGATCTTGGAACATCGGCACTATTAAAGGCAGCCGACAGTCTTGGTCTCTTTGGACCTCAAAACTGCTTTCGATTCAGCTGCTCGTAACGTTCTCTAGCATTGCCTTCTTCGCAACGGAGTACCAGAGAAATACGTGAATCTGTTAAAATCCCTATATGCTCACTACCCAAGTAGGGTGAGTGTTTGTGGACAACTGCCTCAGGCGTTCATCACTTCTAATGGTGTTCATCAAAGGTGTCCGATTTACTCTTTGTTCAGTTTTGTCACCGACGACATTTTGGAAAGTGCGTCAGAGGAGTCCAGTGAGCTTGACATTGTGTTTCTTCCTGGCGTTCGGTTGACAGACCTGGAGTATGGGGATGATTCTGCCAAAAACATGCAGACCATGTTGGACAAAGTGAGTGACCGGGCTGGTTTGTATGGAATGCTCTTCGCGTCTTCAAAGTGTTACTTCAAGACTGAGAAATCCCTACTCCTACTTTCATCATTACGAGTAATCTACTTGAGACTGCCGACAGTTTCACATATTAGGTAACATTATCACGTCAGCTTGTAATATGGCTGATGATATATCGGCGGGGATAGCAAAGACAAGAGTTAACTTTGACAACATGCGTCATCTGTGGCGTCGAAAAGACGTCCAGTTGTCGCTGGAAAGAACAGCATGCAATACCTGTGTCCTGTTTTGCTCTGTGGTTCAGAAACGTGGCCTGTTTCGGACGAAGATGTTAGCGGACTTGTTGCGGTTAGTCACTACGTTTTTCGCCAATTAGCCCACATTAAGTGGACTCACGGCTTGAACAACACAACCGTTCGCCAGCGTGTGTTTCCAAATGTCAAGGAAGCGCGATCAACTGGTTAACTAATCAGGCTGCACAGCCTTCGACGGTTAGGTCATGTGGTTCACATGCCTGCTGAGCGGTTACTGTATTCAGCATTATATACCACCAACAGCTGAGCAAACCCGCGTGCAGGCCAAGCAACGACGTGGTCATGAGCCAACAAGGCGCTGGTTATTCCGTCGAGTTAAGTGGGCGGATGTCGCTTGTCTGGCCGTGGTCCTCATGACCACTCAAATCGCTGGTTAAAAACGTTGTTTAAGATGGCAGAATGCTGTGGTCAGTGGCGTACCTGCACTCATAGCATTTCGGGTTCTACAGTTCAATCTTCTTTCCAGCATTTGACCATCTTAGTTGCTTTTTTTTCTAAGATATTCCACGTCACCGTTGAGGTGAGCCGCGGCCCAAGTCACAGCACCTTCTGGTCAGGCTCACGGCCATTGTGATTATGATTATGGTGATTAGGTAGAATAGACGAGCACTTATTTCTTGAGTACTTACATCTATTAGACGAGAGAAAGTTTAACACATGTATGATTACCTAAGTATGGAACTTCCGAACGTTCTCTGTACTTACCTGAATAAGACTCGATAGTAAACGCTGTACAAGTCCTTAACTGACACAACCGAATGATCTGATCAATTAACACATTGTGCGATTCTTCACTGATCTGACAACTATTACATCACTGACGAGGCAAACGAGAATGAAAAAGCTACCCAAGTTGATTTAATCTATCGAAGACGGTTCACTGGATGCCTATATAGGTGAGCAAAATATGATGCAACATCATCAAGGTAAAATCAGGATTTTACTGCGCAGGAGCGGAAAATATATGCAAGTCGCTAGCTCCACATCTACCGATTGTAAACTGGGATTAGCGAGAACGGTATTTCACAAAGCTAAGAAGATATGTACTGCAAATGGACTAGAAGAAGGAGAATGGCAAACTGTAATGCTGAGAAAAAGAATACAATTCTACAGATGGTATACAAGGGTTACCACATGACCAAAAGCAGTAGTCACAAACTGGTATCGGCTTAGCAACGCACCTATCCAGCTGTCTAACCGTGAGTTCTGTTAAGCATTAAGGGTTTGGGTCTCCATAGTGGTGATATACATTCAACCAATTAGTCCGTCTCTCACGTAAGTGACCTGTTCAACTGCAATTGCAACGTCTAAACACGCAAAACAGATCGATGCTTGTATCAAAGTATGGCGGAGCACATCCATAAGTGGTTATCAACTGCTGGCTATAACAAGCTCAAAGAGCCTGGTCTCATCGATCGTCAGAAAAACCTTAATTACCAGATACCTAGTTGACTCTGTCAGATCGATCAACGTATTGTTACGTAGTCGTAACTGGATACTGCTAACGATTAGTGAAGTAATGCTGATGCAATCAATCATCTTGCGATGGAACTGATTGCACTGTTAGCGCATGAAAGATCAAAACCATGTCGTCCGTTCGTTTAATGGTTGTTGTTATGTGTAGGTTGTATCAAATTTGCTGATTTTACGTTAGCGACTGATGGGAGTAAATCGAACTGTAAACATCTCGCGACATGTCCTTTCTGTTTTGAGTGAAATAATGCACACCTACATGAATGGAAATATAAAAAGTCTCGTTGATTCTCATATTCGTCAGGGCATATCTGTCAGGTGGTAGTTCACATACTCCAATACAACCGTCAGTAGGTGAAAAGATACTGAGAAACAACAGTTAACGTGCATATGGTGTAGTGGATGTCACATATCGATTTCTACATACCGGTAGAAACGAAGCCAACACAGTATAAGTCACCTGCATTGAAACAGAGCACGTGAGATACCGACAACCGCAAAACAAACAAATGGTTCATCACCCATAAATCCTAGTTAAAGGTGAAAATCATGCAATAAAAGGAAGAGGTATGCTCATTTACAGTGGAAGTGAGTTGTTAACTTTGGAAATTAGGACAACCATGCACATGGAAGTGTTGTCTCCTCTTTGTACGTGTTTTCACTTGGCTTTTCGCTAACAGCCGTAGACCAGTACGACTCCGTTTTCAAATGGCAGTATTGAAATTGAGTCAGTATATCGTGTCTTTTCAAATTAATCATCATTTTGTTAACAACGCACTAACGTATACGAAGTGGTGACTTGTGATCGTCGGTACTGATTTGTTACAGCCATATGAAAACTCTCATTGTGTGACATCCAATAACACCAAGCATCAATCAGTCAGACTTAGCGTAACATTACACTGGTCGCTGCAGCACAAGCCAAGGCTAATCAGATAGACCAAGGAAAAAAGATCGCGTGGACTAGTCCCCGATCTTCGAGGCCGAAGGCTGGAATACAACCGCTGCCCTACTTCAGAAAAGTGACTGTAATTTTGGCCCACATCTATCCATTCGTTGCCTGGTGATACAGGTTGAACAACAACATCGTCGGAAGATCAGTGGTTTTCGACACTACTTGGAAGAGATGTTTGTGTACATCCTGTTTGCTGTATGGTTCAGGAACATTACCTGTCTGTAATGTGGATATCAACAGACTTGTTGCGTTGGACCGTCGTTGTCTACGTTACAGTAAATGAGGGCGTGGACAGTGTATCCGTTCCTCAGCACGTATATCGAAACGGCAAAGATGCGCGATCAGATGGCCAAATAACCACACTGCACAGTCAACGAAGATTGGGTCACGTATTCTGCATGATAGCTGGACGGGTTTTGCACCGGGCGTTTTCCACGGAGACTACCAACAGCTGGTTAAAACTGTGCACCGGTCAGGCAGCAGCGGGATTATGAAACACGAAGGCTTTGACTGTTCTACCGAGTTAAGTGGGTAGGTGTCGCCTGCTTGAATCAGGTCTAAAGAAGCTTTTATTAGGAGTGAAAACTTACTGTTGAGGAAAGTCTTTTTTTGCCTCAAAACGGTTTACTTCCGGAGATACCTTCGAAAAATAATTTGCGATTTTGAACTTTATCTCTTCGCGTTAAAACTTAATTTTGGCGCACTTTTCACCTCCCTCTCTGATTAGCCCATTCTACTTTGAATGGGTCAATTGAGGTGGGATTTTTCAAGGTCTTTCAAGGCCTATATATTGTAACATGAAGTCGAAACCAGCAAGCGCGCACAGGTTGAATTCGAACTGCGTAACAGGGTTTGCTGCTATGTTATTAGCGTCGTTTTCGTTTTCGTTTGTGTAAGTCTTGTGCATGGTTTACTGGGCCTTTGGCTCATGTTTATTTGTGTTGTTTCCTTTTACAGGACTGTTGTTAGAACCCCTAGTTCGGAAGATTGCTGTCCCCCGGTCTCTCCATGTTGCCTCACAGTTGGTCCGCAGGCGTAACGGACAATCAGAATGGAAACGGCCGGCTTACATGTTACAATATACGCAGACACTGGTCTGCTATGTAGCCTTCGGTTTGAGAGCAAATACATTTTTGGCTGAAGGGCAAGTTCTTCTGTGTTCTTCTGAGGTTTCGGGTATCGTCAAGCTCTGTGCTACGTGTTCGTAATTCATATATTTGTGCGCTAGCCACTTCTTGTTATCTTCGATCAACAGGTCATAATGGTTACCAACTAACCATAGTGGCAATTGCCACAAGCTGTTCTGAAATTATGGATGCTCAATGGGTCCTAAGTTTAATCCAACTGATTCAGCGACAGAAGCTGTATTGAGGAAACTTGCAACCTGAAAAGTGCCACTTAGACCGTCAGTTAATCTTTCTTCGAACAGTCGATAATCAAAACAAGCTCGTGAGTTCGAATAACCACGAGGCAAGAGATAAAAAATGAACATAACTTGTGAGCGTTACGATGAGGCTAATCCAATGTAATTATTAGTGAGGCTAGAACTTAAGAGTGAATTCCTCGTATGGAAATCCGTGTATAGAATGGTGTTCTACAAAACTTGAATGACAGGAGTGACCGTGTACACCGGCGACTACCAGAAACTCGATCAGTTCATCCAAACCCCGGGAGCCAAAAAGCTGGACAATAGTGATAACACCTCCAAATATGAATCAATTTCTTGTTTTATACAGACGACTAGAACGCGCTGCAAAATACTTTTAGCTACAGTCCAATCAGCAACTTACACAACAGACTGCAGAATACCTATCAACTCCTGTTCCCTGGACGCGAACCATTCGTCTATCTTTTTATGCAAAAGTCAGAAAGGCACTTCAGTTGATTGAATGACATAGAACTTCCCGGCCCAGGTGACCTTGCTTTAGATTGCTTCCAGGACCGCAGTACTGTGAAGATTCGGTTTCCTAACTTTCATTGTTGATAATGTAGGGCCTAATTATGGGGCTTGGGGCACAGCAAACGGTACACACTTTCCTAGCATCGACTGGTTCACACAAGAAGCATAACAACTCCGTTATCATCGTGACTGAGGCATCATCGATCGAATCCTCATTCTTCGTCAAAACATAAAAACTGAAACCTCGCGACCAGAATCAAGTGCTGTTTGGCCTATTAGACGTTTAGAGGAAGTTAAACTCTGTCGATGGAAGTGGTCTACAACATGATTATGCCCGTAACACTGAGCCAATCTGCGACCGTCCACATGAAGCTTGAGTCGCCTGAAACAGGTTGGTGTCAACATTTCATTCGTAGAGAATGTGCTATGCCTACTAAAAGTGTAAAGTATCAGTTCCAGGTTGACAGAGACTTGTGCTTGCGATCATTTACGAAAACGGCATACCTACCAGAGTAGGACGAAAGTGGATGAAACAATCAACGGCTGTACTTCAAAAGCCTAAATGCAGTTCGTCTATCTATGCCAGCTGTGACAACGGGAAAAAAGACAGCTCATTTGCAGAGGAACAAGTGTGCTCTGCATAATTATATTGTTTCTTTACATGGCTTATTTGTGCAGAAGATACTTGCTGATTATTTCTTCCAGTACAACGCATGTGTTACACATAACTGATTCAGGGTTGCTCAAACGCTCTGTGATCCAACGAATTCGCTGAGAGCTAACCAACGGTCTCTAAGGTTTCGTCGTCACAATCGCGTTGTTGGATTGATGCTTTCATCTGACGAGCGATTGTCACTGTTCCGATAGACTGGGTTTCGTAATCGTGTCATTAGATTTCACATTTCAAATAAAAAGCTCACAAGCTTTCATAACCACAAGGTGAATACTATTCCGTTTCCTTGCAACACCTCCCTTCGCACAAGATGGTGTGCTTATTGTAATATTACGTTTTTTTGAATAAATGTGTATGAAAACAATAACCCTACGTAGGTTCTGATTCTATACCCATGGAGTGTGGTGGCCAACTGATTTAACAACGCCACCGAAGCATGTGGAGTAAAATTGATGTGGTCAAATAACAACCAACACATATGCCATATCATGTAGGGTATAATGGAACTGAGCAAATTGGTTGTACTAGTGACAGCACAAATGCTTACCATATTGTTATGTGAGCCTCTACTTCTTTTCATATTTGCTGTGCGAAAATCGACCAGAATGGGTACTTCTGTTCGACTTTTTTCGCAACAATTGTTCGATGAACTGAGAAGACATACCAATCAGCTTTCCCTACCTTCACATACAGCTCGGTTGTCCGTTTACAAAGTTTAAACAATTTGATATTAAATGTTTGTATGTACACATAGTTAATTTTTGCAAGTAAATCTCCTCCCTTTCATTTCTTTTCTTGGCTAAGGCTTGCTTTTTTTCTTTATGGTTATAGGGTAGTGAAGTAACAGCCACAACTACTGAGGCATTACTGTTTTTGACGATGACCTATTCATATCACACTAGTGGTTTATATAGGTACTAAACTTTGTGTGATACAGGTGTTTGCTGTTACCTGAACGGCTAGGTTACACACAGCTACCAAAACCTAGACACGAACACCCGTGAGTTCCAGATATTGACCCAGTTACCGTATATTCGTGAGTCAATAAGAAATAAGCACTTACACCGTCCGAAGGAATACACAGATGCGGAGTCCGCGGACGCAATAGCTCAGAGAAAAAGGATGCATGTGGTCCGACGCGAGGACTGGAATGTATGGTTTGAGAAGAATCACGGGTAACGGTATCTTCCAACTGGGTGAATCCAGACCAACGTGAAACTTCGGCCCAACCAGTGAGTCGAACAGCGTCTAACTCGGGATAGTAACCGCACCGACCGCTGTCCAACTCAATACGGATTAGATCGGTTGGGAAAGGTGGTACATTTGTCTGTTGAAATGAGAAATGTAGTAATTGAGGAAGTATATAAGGCAATCGGTAAGGTACACATATATTAATGCACAGTCCTAACTGATGAACATTCTAAGATTTACATTAAATTAACAGTCGGAAAAGTAATCACAAATCTCTCTTCAAATAAGAAGTGTAGAGAAATAATAAGTTGAGGCTATCACAAAAATGACTTAGTCATTAGTGAAAGAAATATTAAAAACAAACTACCTGGTGAGAAAGTTGTTATGCTCACATAGATGAATCTGCAGTACAAGACCGGCCTTCATTACCGATAAGCAGTTGAGAAGTTGGACTACCATAAACTGTGCATTGTTCGCAATGGATGGCAGCTTTCGTATTCAGAAAACTTGTCCGATCGTATGACGAGCGAAATGATCACAGTATCATTGAATTTCCATGGAGGATAACTGGATTATAGCGGCTACCAGTTTAGTCGCACTCGTTTATGACCAATGTTATTCAATGGTCTTGAGAAAAGACATGGTGACTGTCCTGTGCATTGTCCGCCAGTCTGACCTCCTATCCATTACACGACAACTGGCATCCCCACTTGCCTTTAGATGGCTGTCGCATGCTGAACAGTGTCCACGATCCGTGAGCCGTATATTCGGAACCGTCAGCGTCATTGATGTCCCAACTACTAATCCGCACAGTACTAGCGTGAATTTAGCTAACTAGACAAACAAGTACGGGTGTGTTACTCCTATAGCACTGTCCTGTGTGAAGAAGTGGAAGATGTCTCGCTGTGAACCAAGTAGATTACGCACCACAGTAAACTTACTGGGTGCCTGCTCCGTTAATCAGAAGCTCACATAGCATGTAACACAGGGTTCATAACCGTTTGCGAAGTCTTACAAAATAAATCCACGGATGAATTGTACACGTTGTCCGTCAATTCACAGATAGCTGAAACGTGAATTTATCGACATATGCTATAATAGTGCAAAAGGAGTTATAATACAATCCCAGACTCGCCGAATCATCTAGGTTCACTGGCGTGTCTGACGTATGGTCCAGTCTACACAGTGACTACAATTTACATCAAATTGGCAAAGTAACACCTGTGTCTCGCTAAATTTCTAACGAAAAATGTACACCTGTGCACTGCGATATAAAAGGCCACTATCTTTTGCTGACGCAATAAGAAGATATGATCAATCCTCGGGTAAGAAACGCATCAATCAATGAGTTGTTGATAAGTGTATGGATATATTCTCAGCATGTAAGAACAAATCGAACATTGCTCATACTCAGTCATCTATGGTGAGTAACCACTCCGAGAGTGAGCCAATAACTATCAGGATGGTGGATCACAATCCATTTAGGAATTTAAAAAGTTCGATATTCTCAATGCCTCTGCTGAATGCTTGCTGCGACTCTGTTTGGACACCGACCCGAAATAAGGCGACTTTCCAAGTCTGTCGAACGTTCATTTCGGTTACGAACGTGAGATAAATCACACTGACATGCCACAACAAGTCATACGATTCAATCACAATCTGTCTAAACACTCAGAAATCACACAAGGCACTGATTACTCGTCGTGAGTGCATAAGTCAGAACAAAAGTCGCAGGTGTATTACAATTCAAAATGCTCCCACGCCCGGCATTACTGTCAACTGTGCCACTGCAATCAATGACAAATTAATGATATATCATGGCTGTTGATTCTAGGCTCTCTGCACTACAAGTAAGGCCTGTACGCTTACTTACTTGGCATCCACTTCAGTACCCAGACTTTTACAAGCGAAGACACAGTTGATCAAACTTAACTGGCTTGGTCAACCACTCGTCATCAGCTTTCGAGTGGTATCAAGTGTCACACGGGCCGATACAAAAAACCAGATGTGATCCTAATGAGCCCTATGGTAGGCGTCGTTCATCCAAGTACAATTTTCCCTATTGATGGTCGGCTCAAAACAACTGAGGCGCACAACTAGGTTCTCCGAAGTTCTCCTGACACTATGTGGTGCGTTTTACATTTTAATCATTCACCCACTTGTGTTAATTAGTGAGTAACTACTTGGAGGTGTCTATGTAAGCATACCTCTGTAGGATTACCATATACCCTATGTACTGGCGACACAAATGCTCCACTAATGAGGTTCATTTCCAATTTACATTATCCTCTCCATGGTTCAACGACGCAATCGTGAATGCTCACTTACACGAGAATACCCGAGGACTAACGCGGTGGGGGTGTCTTGCAGAGGTTATTGAGGCTAAAGTGGGTTCTAGCTAGTGACAAATATGTGAGTAGCGGTTTACAAATCAGCGCTTCTCGTCAACGTAGTAGCCACGGTCATGATATTCAGTCATTCCATCCTAGTCACTGTTAGGGCGCCAACCCTGTTACCGTCCCAAGGCGCCTCCGTCGTGAGAAAGAAGAAAAATTATTGACTCAGTCTTACTTAGCGGAACTGTTCAAATCGGTTGAGACTCTTTATACCGCTATACACATACGCGATCTTAACTCTTTCTCACGATGTGTTGGGAATGTGTGAACATTACATGTCCTACAAATACTTTGAAATTGTCGCCCTAGCCGCACCTGTTTTATGACAGAACAGAATTCTTTATTCTAAACGCGTCTTTTGGGTTGTCTTGGGAGCGAACACAGGAACAGCCGCAGTACTATTCCGGATCAAGATTTCCGTGTGAATTATTACCGGGACGAGAATCCCATTTTATCGAGCGCACCACTATACTGAAATCGAACCAGCGTATCGTTTAGAAGGGTTTACAACAGCCACAACTTTATAAACACCTACCAAATGGTTTGAATACTCTCGACTAGACACCTTATTGATATCCGTTGGCTTGATGTCACTACTTGTATGTCACGTAGTGAATACCGAGAGTTCACCATGGAGGCGATTGTCAAGGCTTTCGATAGATTTATTCCGACTAAGCAGGTGAAAAAACTCGACAATGCACGAGGTATTCACTGATAACAAAACGATCAATCTGGAACATACATCTGTTAGAGAAAACTCATGAAATAGATTTAATACTGCGCAGTTCGTAACAAGACGACAATAGTCGTACGATTATTCACATCGGATGGATCAGACCGACGCGTTTACTACCAATTCAAAATGACAGCACTGCGACTAACAACAAAAGGCGTTGTTCAGTAAGTAGCGCCTGCCTACGTTCTGTATCACACTTGCATCCAGCAATATCAACATGAATGGTTTTTCAAAAGCCATCAGTGGCCTGTAACAATAAGCCTTTAGATCCTGATCTAGGCTTCCTCTACTGCCGAGACTACTAATATGAGGGTACGCAATCGGTTTATCTAGGAAAGTAAACTTTCCAAAGTTTGGAGAGATACAGTGTCATAAATCTTTAAAGAAAGTGACCGGAATAAGCCAGTTAATTACATGTCAACTGCATTATTGTCAGTTTCCCAAAGGAATATGTGGAACTTGGTCTATGACCAGTCGTGCGAAGACTTAATCTGATTTCTACTGTTGCCTGATAATCAGCACGAATCTCAAAAGACCAGTTTATATATTAACCAGGAAGGACGAATAAGAATGGGTAATGAAGGCAATCCAGTTGACAAAGCTTTTGTGGATTTTACTGAAGTTATCAACTGAATATATCACTTAACAGTGTGCTCGAAACACAGTGACCATGTAACACATAATTCCCTACTTTTCACTCACTGACTGCATGTAAAACTGCTGCCTTTAAGGCCAAAATAAACAGAGTGCTGTAGGGTTCCATAATAAGACCACAGCTTTTTTATTCGTGCTCTAAACTTCACGGTTTGCTAGTACATACCAACTGAACTAAGATTAGTGTACAGTGAATGGTGGCAGAAATTAAGGGGACGCGGAGATTTCGAAGTCACACACTGTTGGATTGTGGACAACCGTCTCCCGCTCAACAAGAAAGTATTTAAAGTAACGGAACTCAGACATTTAGATTGTACTGAGTACTCCAACATAGAAAATTTTTTGAGTAACATGAATAGCGTATCAGACCGACGAGTGATACCTTCAAACGATTCTAGTCTGCCTCCAAACTGTGTACCATTGGTTAAGAAGGCAAGGTTGGCCCAGATAGGCTGGAACAATTCTCGATAAATTATGGACGTCACGGGGGACTTGGTCTTAGTATACAATATTCACTATTACCTTCATCACCCGTTGAGAAATATAGGCTTAGAAAATTAAAACTGACATTCTTCGTACACAATAGGAGTAACGTCTTCAGATAATCAATAGGAATGAGCATAGAGGTATTTTCGGGAACAATCCGTTAGACTGGAAGTTTCCCGTATTATTGGTTACTTGCTACTGACGAACTAAAACGAAATGCTAGCATCTACCAGTGTTCGTCTTCTAAGTGGTTTGTTCAAATTACTGAAGGAATATGACTTTTAAATTCCTAAAGAGGCGAATTTCTATCGCACATACCAAGCTGTTACGTCGTTTGGTTAACCTGAAATACAAGCTTGCTCGTGAACGGGTGAATGTGGAATTATTTCGCAGGTGTATGAGTGATAATGGGTATCCACACAAGTTTCTCAAACTATCGCGAATGAACAAGCTCAATACAAGCAATACTAATCTCCCACGTATCACAACTTCGCATTTAGAGGCATCACAAAAGCATCTGACACAATTACTTGAAACTCGTAATCATCTACAATGTGTTGTCAACAGGTTATCATTGTGCTGTTGGATCATTTTTGTCCATTTTTGTTAGACTGTGAATGATCGAAAGAAAACTATTGCTGCTTCTCAATTCGAACGAATGTTAACCAAACCAGAAGCTGAGTCTATTACTGTGGACCCGGGTAAGTACGTTCAGAACATTTCATCTGTACCACTCAGTGCTCTACAGTTAGAAGCACTTTCGTTAGGCTTGGATTATAAGATACCTATACATAGACCTAACCGAATATTTGTAGAAACACAGTTTGAGAACCTGATTGATCAGCTCTCGGAATTAACGCCGATGATTTTAAGTGGTTAAAAAATAAACTCATTGATGTTGTTTTTTTATATGAGACCCAACTGTGAAAAGTCAGAGCTTCGGATGGATTCGAACCAGCGACAGAAACACCATGCCTCCACGCGGCAAGCGCTCTATCAGCTGAGCTACGAAGCCAGGCCAGAAGCTCGGAAATTTTACACTGATGTTGCTTATGAGTGTTTACATACTCGAGTGAACGACAAATGATCGATAACAGCTGGGCATATTCGGGCTTTGCAGGAATTCAAATCAAAAAATGTTGTAATAATCAAGCCAGATGAAAGCTCTGGAGCAGTAGTCATGGATAAGACGAGCTACGTGGAAAAAAATGTTATCAATCCTGAGTAACAGACAAAAATTTCAACTCCTAGACAAATAAGAAAATACTTCCCTAATAGAATAAAGAATCGGCCACCAATTAGAAGTAATTCTTAGACCTGGCTGGATAAATGAAAAAAACATACAAATACTTGAAACCCGGCGGCTGCTCTTTGTTTCAACTGTATGGTCTTCCCAAGACTCACAATCAGGTATGTCACTTCGACTTACATTAGCCATGTCTAATTCACCTCAGCACAAACTGGTTAGATGGTTCGTAGAGATTTTGAGGCAAGTCATTCAAAAGTTTGACAACTATAGTACCAAAGACTCGCTGAAACTTGCGGATGAATTCGATCAAATCAATATCAAGAATCAGTGTATGTGCTCCATAGATATTCAGTCTCTCTTTAAAGTGTTCCCATAGGAGAAACTGTTGACTTTGTGTGTGAACGGATTGTTGCCGAAAATATCCCTATGGTCATCCAAACTGATTATCTGAAAAATATACATTTGCTTATCGCGAATGACCATTTCGGGAGTAAATACGATTCACACAGAACACGTTTTCTGCATCCGAGTGGATCTAACCCACAATAAGTTGTCTTTAATAAAAACATCATGTGCAGATGAAATGCGGTGTAGATCTGGTGCACAAATTCAGGACACCAAGCCGGATCTTCAGAAGGTTTACCAACCATAACCACTGCGGTCGAGTGAGAGCACGCCCGACCGCTTATTGTTACAGTGCGCGCACGGAGTACAGTTGACAGGCTGTGTTTAGGTTTTTCTTTTGCTCATTTGCCAACTATTTAACCATTCGTCGTTTTATTGTTGTTGACCTTCTGAAATTGAAGCCATCTATAGACTTTCCTTTCCAAACCATTCAAAGCAGACATAGACCAACTTAAAAATTCCTGCCATTCATAAATGCAAGATTTTTATGAATCCTCTGAAACAGGGTTTGGTCTCAGGACCTATCGGAACTAATCTAAGAAATAAAAACACCTATTACGATGTCTGTCTACTCAATTTAGTGTCAGAAGCATCGGTACAAACAAGCCGTAGTGGTAGTTCAACTAGTTAGTGCCAAGTAAGATAACCGTTAACAATGACTCACGAATTTAGTTTACAAACCGTGAATAATTAATTTCTTAACCATAGCTTCCTTCCGTTCATTGCAGCCTGAAAAATAAACTTGTTGGGGTGATTCAATACGACCTTTCCGGAAGTAAAAGCTTCTTGTCGTAATTTATCACCTCTAATCTCTTAGCTCACGGGTATCGTTTTTGAGTCATTTATAACAAACTGTATCCATTGGGCACCGTAGTACTTGGCCATTTCTTATTAACTTTACTTTAATACTGTTCCACAGGCCACGAGTATGGTCTCCATTGAGAGGCAATCAATCAAGATTAGTGAATTGCTCTAGCATCTGATTAACTATTGCCATCAACAAACAGAGTAGAACATACCTGCTGAGCGCAAGAGCCTATTGGCAAACGTGTCAAGATCCAATATAGACGCACCAACACATTATGCTCAGCCAACATGTTTACAATAATCTAAGCATACCCCAAGCGAATATCAAGTTTGTATATTTTCGTGCAATGTGAGCCTATTTGATAACCGATCTATGCTAAAAACTATTACCACAGGGTAGAACAACAGTAGCAGCAAGCTAAAAGAAACAAAAGAGACCAAAATAGGGCATAAACCTGATACACACATTTAATGAAAGACAGCATAACTATTAAAAAAGGAAAAACTTACCAAGGGGGGCTGAAATATGTGGGCGCAGCCTAAATGCTGTTGAAAGTGACTAGAATATAAATGCTCTGTGAATTCGATGTAGCTGGGCTCGTCGGATGAAAAGTTAGGAGAACGATGGCGCAAACTAAGTGTAGTGAGGGCCAGAGCACGACTGTTGTCTGGGTCCGATTCCGAGCTTGTATACTGCAGTTGTAGTTGTCGCGGGGTTTGTACTCCAACTATGTTCGAGGATCTAGATCGGGGAGCTGTCCAAAGAGTAACCCAATGTAATTTACGAGCATTAACGGGTTCGTGTGGCGGTTGTGAACGATAACACGCAAGAATACGAACAATCGCCCCAGGGTTGTAGGTTTCAAACACTTGTATCCGTGTGGGAACGACAGGAACATCAAAGAACAAATCCACATAATCTGCACTGGTATATCCATCAGGTGGTGAAGAAATTGGTTTCAAAGCTGAAGAACATAGCTGCGACCAGTGTCCAAAATGACGCTAATGAAATGAGGAACGAAAACGAATGAAAGACTGTGGAGAAATTGACCATGCAAAACCATAAAGGATACAGCAATATGGCTATGCTAATTACACTCTTTGGAAATTCGACCTCACCAACAAAAAGGAACATTTTTCTCCCAAATATTGTGGAAAACTGCCATTGGTTGGAATACGTTTGCGGCCAAGTGAAAATTCACTATTGTAGACACTCGGTTAACACGTTTAACTGTGACATTTTAGTTTCTGACGATGGTAACAATGAGTAAATCTTTTGGTTTATATCGGAAAGAACTTGTTGTCACGTGGCGTCTGAAGTCACATGGAGTGAACACTGACCAGCTGTTCCAACTTACACAATAGATAGCCACCGTAACCAGACTCGAACCCACGATCATATAGCCAGTAGTCTGGGATCGTCACAACTGACCTACTACAAGCCAGTGAAACCTGGTACCCCACAACGGTTCGCACGTCCACCAACACGAAGTCAGCAATGGATAGGCATTACAAGACCCGGTGAGCTTCAGGAGCCCCGTAACATTAACTCAGGCCACTAAATTGTTCAAACTTATAAAACAATATAAGGAGTCTAGGCACAGTTCGACGCGAGGCAACACCTGCCTATCAGCCAAATTAAACACCAGTCTGTTTACTCGTTCCAACCCTCAGTCCGGGCATGACGAAAAGAACAACTCAGGTAATGGAACTAAGAATAGTCTGAAAATAGAATAGTCTGAATAATCTAAAAAACCGAGCAATGCACCAAAAGCGTAATCACAATCGAGATAACAACTATCTTACCATTGTCCTCATAAGTTGAAGGAAATTCTGAGAACATGCAGTAAACAGTAATATATAATACATACTATACATATGCATCTCAGGTCAAGTCACTCAGTCCCATCGTCCCAGTGTCCTGGCCACTAAGATCCACGATCAATAGCACATGGCCGTTGATAAAATTTTCTGCGTTCAAAGGGCAAATCAGGGCCGAGAGCCAGTGCGCGTCAGAACGTGAATGAACAAAGTAAATGTATGACTTTTCTTTATCATAGTGCGATATCACATTAACTTTTTCGTTGAACGATGGGTAATAAAAAACGTCATTCATGAACAGGACACACGAGAACGGTCTCTCATAGAGACTCAGACACGCCATGATGTTTTTCTACGTTTACCTTACCATATGTGGGCTGTTACGTAGCCGTGTTTTCAAAACGCTAACCGGTGCATGACGCTCCTCAGTTTTGCGGCCTTTTTGTCGGGCGGTGTCCGCCTTATGACAATTATAAACTAGTGCCATGGTAGGGACAAATTACTGTATTTTCCAGATCGGCGAGGAGAGCTCGTTCAAAAATTTTGTTCAGACTGAATTGCGTCGTTTGTTAAAAACCTCTTTTCTTCTGAAAAGTATCGTGCGCAACCTGAACCGGACGGAATACCATGCTGAAACTAAACCACACTGGTAAACTGTGACTAAGAGGACTGTATGTCGTCTTAAGAGTAACAACCATCGATACTGGGGACTATTTCTGCATTCTACAGATGAACCATACGGAACGTGTAGACATTATTGAATGCCATTATCTTCTACTGACTATATCTTCTTGGGTTAAGCTTGAATATCACAAAATTAACAGCCTCTTGTTTGGATTGGATGAAGTTAAAAAACTCAGCGCTACAGTATTGACTCCATTATGTTTCACCATATACAAACCGAAACGTTACCTCAGTGCAGTTGCTCAGATCCCGTATCCCAGTGAGACCCGACTGAATATGCTAAGTGCACGAACCTGTCAATTACTGTTACCGATATGTTGTTCTATCAGCAGGCCATCAATATTACCATGTGAACAGAAAGGGACGAAAGCAACAGCATATAACCCATATATTCACCGGTGCTCGAAATGTTGTCTGCAAATTTCCATGCTCAGGAACCACTGTCCCTAGGTATGATAACATAACATGTCACAGTCTCACAGTTTGAACTTCCTTACAAAATTACGGCCCTTTTGAGTTCTGTGTTTTGAAACGTTCCCCTTAGGCCACGCGTTCGAGGTAGTCACAAAGAAAGATATCCAATATGAAAATACCTGGCGAACGTGGGGGTCACTGTCTAAGCCCAGTATGATCGATCCATCGCCACCTCAATGGTTCATCCAGATATTCTCGTGCACACAGTGCATAATGTGATGCTGCGCCATCCTGTTGAAACCAAGCGTATTCAAGTATTCTCAGTTGTTCTAACGCTGGCACAACATTCTGTTGAGGCACAGAGGGAACAGGAGTGTTATAGTTTGTAAGGCGAGTAGTGGTTTCACCCGTAACATTCCTACCAAGGAGCAAAGGTCCGATGATCCCAAGTTATAATCATTAGGCTATGCGGACGTCGGATTGAAGCGAACAAATGGAATATATTGATGTATCTACAATGCGGGTTCTGCACACATCCATCCACAGAATATAGCTTCGTTAGTAGATATTATAGAATATACATTCCTTCCCGATAAACGTCACGTGCAAAACGACACGTGGTGGCTCGCGTCTGACAACCGAAGTTCCTGTGACCTGGACCTTGATATGGCCGATACACTTACCTCTTGAGTATTGTGTTCAGCCGACTTAGATGTACTACACACTTGAGCCGACGGACGCTCTTTTGGAGGCTCTAGTTTACAGTTCGCAAAACATCACTAGCGGAAGAGTAACCAGTTCATGTGGAAGGAAGACCACTTCCTCGCAGATCCTGAACACCCCTCGTTGTAATAAACCTTTTGGCCAGCCTTTGTGAGGATTTGCAGGCAACAGATCGTGTACGCATACACTTCGCATTGAGCTGCCTAAGGGTCCTCCTCGCGTTTTCACCAAAGGCCGCATAAGCAGAAGCCAGTCCAATATGACGTTTAGTTATCAGGATAATGATGTCATTCCTTTAATTGCGTCTCAGCAGTCTGCTATAGTTCCAGCATGATAACTTGTCCAGACCAAGTTGCACACCGCTGTCGTCCGGCAAACTAAACTGGACATCGTGAACCAACACAAGCGCGGTCAAAAATACATAGAAACAGAACGAGCCAGTCGCCAAAATGACCACAGTTCGAACTTGCATTCGCTGAAATGAAAATTCCTATCCAAAACCACCACCAAAAAAATTTGCACTGGCAGTTTTTACAATCCCAGAGAGGTCAGCTTGTGAACAGACACAATTCTTATGAGAGGCCACTATGAGGTGGCTTCGTTTTCGAGGCTGGTGCCTTTGTGGAGTCGATGGCTGAAGGCGTTAGGCCAAATGGCAGCTAGTCGGGCTCAGTGGTGTGTTGACGTCAAGTAACCAAGTTGTCTGTGAAGTGAATGCACTTAATGAAGTGGAGTAGAAAAGCCTTAAGAAAACTGTCCTATTATTGACGCCTTACTTTCACTTATGAATGCGATGTTCGTTTGTAAGGTGTAAGCATCTTGACGTTGAGTGTTTGTTTTGATAGTAGGGCCCCCCCTTGTCTTACTTTTTCACATTTTTGCATGATGCTTGGCTTTGTCTTCGGAGTTTTACAGCAGTTTAACGTCAGAGGATGTCACTAACACATTGCCGTCTCTGACGATGATGTTGAACTTACAAATTTGTCAAGTTCATGAATACAGCTTGTTACAATATTTTGTGGTATTTGTTTCCTCTTTAAGCTGGTAATCTATTTACTTTTTCCATTTCAGCTGTCATATGCCAATTGTTAGAGGAAGAAATCCTATCGTAGAGACCTATTATTCTTCTGCTTCTGACGCGAAGTCGCCAGCCAGCACAACTGTGATTACAACGGTGTGTTGGAGCCGTTCGTTAATCTGACTTGGTTGGAAGGCTTGTTTCTGGATAATTCTTTCGGTTGGGATTCTCAGGAAATGTTTGGGAGTCCGGAGTTTACTTCTGGGTCCCTAACTGTGGGCCAGTCAGTATATATATATATATATATATATATATACCATACGATGGTAACATTCCATAGTCAAAACACTAACAGAAGTACCCGTTCCAAAGGATTAGTAAACAACCATTACCTCAAAAAGAAACACTCTTTGGCACCAGTCCTATCACCAGTGCATCTACACGCCACGTGTTAACTGCCGTGACCAAATGAACTTTAACCCGCATGCTTCAATGAAGTCTTAGAAGCAGTTTATTGTCACGTCCTACAACGGTAACGCAAAAACATGGCCAGGGATAATGTTGTTAGGTATATGCATACGTCTATGATCACCACCACTGTTGGAGGTAAGGCTGATTGCTTGTGTGGTGACAACGCTATTTTAGCAATACTAATACAACAGCAAACAATACCATGAAAAGGGATAAAACAGAAGGCGAGAAACGAGCCAGCTTTTCTTTTATAGTGTTGGGTACACAACAGGATAAATACATTCAATCCACAGAAGCAAGCTTTAACGTTAGATGTTTCACGTCTCGATATCAAATCAACACTCAAGTGAAGTGTTGTCTTTTTCAACCGAACCAGGTTCCGTAAATAAAAGTGATTCGAGCAATCAGGTGCCATGCCAGATACTACGCGAACGGTGACGTGAGATAGATAGAGATGAAGGTGCAAACATTGCTTTCCCTGACGATTCCCTGCTAGGCAGCATCATTACACGAATTAGACTCTTCCGCACATGAGCAATCGTATGCATGCAGGAAGACAACGAATACACTCAACCTGACTAGGTCAGGTTTCGGAACCGTATGAGACAGAAAGTGCAAGTGCATCGCGCACTCACGCTTCGTAGATAAGCTGATGTCACTGCATTACTCCGGCTGACAAAAGTTGCCAAACGACATGCAGGTTTTCAGTATATGACTGTTAATGGCTTTACTTGCACATCTCTCAACACATATGCAACTACCAGTTAGACAAAATCATTCACCTGTAATGGCGTGCTACCAATAAGAGTGAGCGCAGTGATGCATCCCTGCTAATATTTAACTGACACTACAGCTTCTATGAGGTGAATAGTATTTCACATTGACGAGGCGACACCACCAAACGTTTAAATCGCACTTAATTACATGAATCACCACAGCTTAAAGCAACACGACTAGTTGCTGATTTGTATTTTAAGCCTTTAAGCTAGAGGGTTCAGAGGTCAGCTCGAACCCATGTGCCCGACAGCTAAGAACTGCAAGCATCTGAAGCGGACGGATTGCGATTTGTCAACAAAATGGGGGACCATGTTCGCTGAGAAGTATTTTGAAATAATCACCAGATCTTGGTTAAGAATAACCGCCTGGTCGCTCTCATAACACACTTAGGTTGAGAAGGTTTTACAGCTCTCCACAATGCTGACAACACTCCATACGCCTTCAGAAATGTACAAGAAAACGTCTTCAATGTCCCTTTCAAAACTGACTGAGAACTCTCCGTCTTCGTAAATTAGCATGAACATTCCAAAGAATAATTGATCTAGATTGTCAGTAGATGGTATGTAGCAGAATCGACCATATTCTGCATTTTTGTAGCAAGTAATAGAAAACATTCCCATAATAGAAGTCGGAGTTCGACTTCGCATTAGCTAACCACATGAGCAGTTTATGCGATCGGAGAGAAAAGAACGCAACCTAAGACCTACACTACAATCAGAAATGTAAAGAATCTTGACCACTTACAAACACAGAGTGCCGAAATGCCTCGAGGCTGGGTGACTACGTAGGTACTACGCTTTTCTCATTGCAGTAAATCGGTGAAACCAGTGATATATCCAGGATGAACTGCGGGTGATTATTGCACGGCCGAGAACGAAAGCGCGCGGTACGCAAAGGAACCATCGGTGCC
>LUCH01002538.1:14817-39482 GCA_013368495.1 Paragonimus heterotremus
GCTCGCCATCCGGTTAGCAAAAACACCTTGTAAACCGGCGTTGGACTCTCTGTTGTCGTAACATCCCTCTCCGAAAAATAACCTCTAGAAGTAGTGCTCCAGATTCAGTCGTACGAACGCTTGATACAATAACACGAGAACCGTAGAATCTCCGGCTTGAAATCCTCGGTGACTTGAAATCCTAGGTCTTGCATAAGAAAAGACCTTTAGTAACTTATTATTGTATCGAACCGTTTTGTAATCGTGGACTGGTTGCTGCACACGGCGCCAGCTGACCACGTCCACCCAGGTTGAGCGGAAGTCTCTAATCAATAATCCAATTATAATGGTGGTTCAGTGGCGCATTCTGCAATCGTAAAATTTACGAATATATAGAAGAGAATGCCGTCCATGTGCTAGATCGTTCACGTAGACAAGAAACAGTAGAGTTAATAGAATCAACCTTTGGGGCATGTTATTAACAGTCTGTCTTGTGTTCACGAGAGCGCTTCCAGTGACACACGGAAGACTGAGTTTCGCCGGCAGCCTACGAGAATCTACTGGGTCAAACGTCTTTCTGAAGTCCAGGTGGCATACATCGACGTGCTCTCCAATGTCCGTCCACCGGATTGTTCCGTCGAGGAATATCTGTCGAATCGTCAAGCACGAGCCTCTAAAAGATTGTGGACGTGAGGCTGGCAGACCAATAATTGGAAGCATACTCTCAAACACCTCTTTTGTACGTAGGCATTATCATTGCCTCCGCCCAGTCCGCCGGCAACTCCACGATTTTTAATGAGGGACTAAACGGTACTGCTCATGGCCCGGCAGGGACGTTAATAAGGTTTTAAGTCGGCTGGGTATAGACAAGCTGGACCTGTCGTCATAGTCACAGTGAATCGTCCAAGTTGCAGTAAATCAGTCATTATGACAGTGACACTGGCCACCATAGGCAAATGTGGAAACATCGTAATAGCGTTTACCGATACCCCAGATATGTACTTTTTCAAAGTAAAGTGGTGTTTTGACTCTCTTGAACCTGCGTGCGCACCTTGTCGAAGTTTATTTTTAACAGTGTATATCTATTTGAATAGCTGCTAATTCAAAACACTTGGGCACTACTAAACCATCCCTTCTGAATTCAGTTTATGCGCGAGACAATGTATTTGTGTTAGTCCCATTCAGTCTTGTTCTTGTTTATAACGAATAATTCCTCGATGACATTGAAAAAGTATGTTTACCTGGTCTTACCCTTGACAGTTTGAACCCTTCGGATACTGGTTTCACTGGCTTTTTTGAGGGGTAGGAAGTAAACTTGTTATGGTTTTTCTCCAAAAGTATTTCGGTATGAATCGCTGGTGGTCTTACAGCAGGTTATACCTCGGGATGACAGTCAGGCTGCGGCCCGTCCAGTCTGATCACGTGAGGTGCTAGTGATGAGAGTATTTAGAGTGGGTTGTGTCGGAACAGTTAGTAGTAGTCGAATATCCACTTTGGCGCAGTGTACTGTTTCAAGATCATCAGGACTCGAACCCTGCTCTCAATCATGGTGGTCAGCCATTGGAAGCATTTGAGAAGTTCATATAGCTTGAGAACTGTATCAGCGCGGATAAGGTGTCACGAGGAATCATAACCTGTACAGCTGAAGCTCGAATGTAGTTTACAAATTTGGGCCATTTTTGGTTTCGGCATGATTCGTGTATTTCCGTGGAAGACCGAATGTATAATGCCACCGTAACTATGGTCCCATGACACTGCTCCAAAACCTGGCGGCGGATGATAATGTCTTACTTAGCCTCGTCGTCGAAGACAGTTAAGTCATTCTGAACACGTTGAATGGCCGGCCTGGCTTGCATGGAATGCCCTTCGCACCTTCAAAGTGAAAAGTGATTCTTTGCGACTGGTTTATTGCCACTCCCACCTTCTTTAGTGCAGGCTATGCGCTTGGAATTGTGGACAGTTTCACGTATTTGTGTTGCGCTAACTCGTCAGTGTGTACTATTACCGATGAGGTATCAGCGAGGATACCAAGTGGGCGTTTACCGTATCGGTCATTGTATACTGTCATGTATACTGAGACCCCCAACAGTTAGGTAAAATCATGTGATCAGCCTACAACATGGTCAAGAATTGTGAGGACCCTGATTGTTCCATTGGGTTAAGTGAGTGGGTGTCGGCTGTTGGTCCGTTGTTCTTGTGTTCATCCGAATCGCTAGTTTGATATGCTATCCTAGATGGCAGTGCACCGCAGTCATGGGCCTACCTGCTGCGATATCTTTCTAGTTCTTCCGCCTAGTCTATCATCATCATTATTATTTTGATGTATACCATTATTCCATAGCCTTTTGCGTAACGTTTCTTGTTGTAAGATATCTCACGTCACTGTTGATGTGAGCGGCGTCCTAAGTCACATACCTTCTGTTCGTGCTTTTAGCTGTAATGATGTTGATGAAAGTAGAGGTGTTTAATTTAGAAGTTCATTGTCCTCATATCCTTGTTAATTGGTTTTCAGCTCTCTCTGGCTTGCTTACTCAGCTGCGTGTTCAAATCTGTTTCCTGCGACTGTTCTTGTTTAGGATTGAGCAGTCCACTTGACCTAATACATTCCATAGCAGGAAACCCTTGTGTAGAAGCCTGAACCTTGACTTATCGACTGTTGATTGGTAGATTACGTTTTCAGTCGTAACACCACAGTGCTCGTAGATACCATGTAGAATTGTGATCGTGTAGTTATCGGGTGATTTCAGGTTGTTTGTATTGTAGCAAAACATACGCGCTTCTGTGAGTAAAACACCGTGGCTGCAGGTGTTATAGCTGCTGTTATTGCTGAACTATGCTGTGCTCTTATTTCACTTATGTGATTTTTGCAGCAGACTGTCTTGTTCATTTTGGTAACTGCTCTTTGAAACTAACGCTTTGTTGATCGTTCTTTTCCCATTTGTTTTAGTCACGGTTTCCTGTCCCGGAAGACACTGTATACGCATTGAACACACCGACACATGCACTAAATCTACTGCGTCACATTTCCTCCACTCCAAAACTGGGCGCGAACAAACACAAGCATTCGCCTGCAAGCGCTTCACACTCTGCCGCACGGTTCCGCGCCAGGCTGTTGGCTGACTCCATCAGGATGGCAAATCATCCTACCGGGATCTCTTCCGAAGGTAGAATTTTCTGTTGCACAGTTTTACGCTTATCTATGTTGATCATGTATGCAAAGTTGTTTTGTCCCTCAGATTGTTTGTTGGAGGCGTGAACCTTTGAGCAGCTTGATGAGACCTGTATTGTGGGTTGTCTAAAAGTAACTTTCGACTTTTAATCGATAAATTTGGTGCAAGATTCGAAACATCTGAATAAATGTACTTTCGCCAACAATCAGCTTAGTTGTTTTGACTCTGTTGCTGTAGAAGTGAAGGCTCCTGGAGTTAGTTAACTACTTTATGGTTTCGTCTACAGCAGCCTGCTGCGACCTGCTGTTATGATCACTAAGAAAGTTATATTGCGTTAGTGTTTTGTCTGAAAAGGTAAGTTCGAATCGTGAGTCTCAGTCAATCTACGTTGTGGTAATTTATCGTTGACACATGCAGATGGCGCTACATTTGTGACGACTAGAACTAATTTTGCTGATCTCTGTTCATGTTTCCCCGTTCATCTTTTCGCACATTCTATTCAGTTTCCGTCAATTATTCTTCAAGATGGTTGTTTCACATGGATTCAGAGTAGTTCAGTGGAGGTTATGAACTTCAAATCATCATAGTTATCGCTACTTTTTGACGCAAATTTGGTTTCAGGCGGTCTCTATATCAAACAGAAACTTTCGGATTGTCATGGCTAATCCACTTTTCATTGTAATTCACGGCCCATTCTCAAACTTTTGTTCATTTTGGTTCTGTAAAAGTAGAGTGGAGCGCATATCTTAACAGCATTCTTGCTGAGGTCATGCATGAAAACCCCATTTACTTATCTGTATCAAAAGACCGGGGTATTCACGAAATCGCATTCTTCATCACAACCATTTCGTTGATTTGAAGCCGTGTCCTTAAGTACTATACCATGAACTGCCGCTGGTCATAACAGTAGTCTACGAAGTTACAGAGCAGTAAAAGGTATGGATGTATGAAGTTAGCACAAGAAAATGGAGATTCATGAGGAGAGGAAGAATCAACAACCCTACATATACAGGTTACTGCACACCGTCATATCATTAAACGTTTCCATATGTGTGGATGGTTGCAAACTCCCAACTGGACAAGTAGCACCTACGAATTTTACTCACTAGTATGGTCACAGTTTTCATAGCCCACGATCACTTCACCGTCTGGTCGTTTGTTGTTCCTTCGTATCATCAACTGTCACATTGCGCAATATGCGGCACGACACACTCTCCGTAGGCGCATGAAAACCAGTCAGCGTAGACCACATTTTCGTTACCCCGATCATCTGGCAGCGAACTGGTGAATCTCTGAAACACGCGCCGATGGACTGTCGAGTCGTGATTCAACATGATCTGTATGTTCCCCACCGTAGACCTACGTGGAGAAGTGATGATGAAAATGCTAGCAGCTAGTGGTAAACTACAGTCACGAGACAAATCTTCAGTCTCCCGTATGTGATGTTGGAGCACAGTCAGTTCAGACAACTATCTCTCACCGTCACGTTTGAAAAGTGCTGGAGAAAAAAGGTGTTGACCTAGAACCTTATAATCCTTCAGTATCGTGAATATGCCCGGTTTAGTCATGAGAAGAAACGCGTAGAAAACAAGGTCGTTTTCAGTGTTTCATCATCAGGCTAAATACAACACATTTATGTAGTCTCAAACACCCCATGGACAGCCAGGTAAACGAATCAAGGTAAACGGCATACAGTTATCCCCTAGTAAGAATATCTTTTACATCTTTTTGGCTTGTCCCAGCAAGTACGCTTCAATATTATTACGGACTCTTCGTAAGTTTGTGTTTCGGTTTACGGCGTACTTTGTCGTATTCAGAGTCAGGGAGATTCTTTGTCATTTGTTCATACTTTCTACTGAATCAGTAGAAATCGACCTATGTTGTGTCTGCGGTGCTCCCCTAAAATATACCTTTTCGCATTAGCTGCTGATGTTTCTGCTCATTGTTCGTTTGCGTCATTGCACTGGTAGTTTAGCTGGCTGTATTGTTCGATTAACGTTCTGTATATCCTCACCATTCAATTTCTAAACGAACACTACGTTTACGAACGGATGATCCCTGTAACTTAAGGCGGACACGAACAATTTCCTGATCCGAGCCAAGTTAGTTACTCCATACTGAGCGACAATTTTCAATGTGGTGACATTGCCTATAGCTGACGGCGATGTGGCCAATTTTCTTTCATAGTTCAGTTGCTGAGTGCGGTCTCCAACTAATGCATTGCAGTCTTTTTGTCATATCCTGCTCCTTAAGTAGACTGCATGAAGTGCGCATACTTATAACAGTCAATCGTTATTGTCGATGAGTCGTTCCCGGACATCGAACAATTCAACCGCTTTTTTGGATTGAGTCGACCAAATTGTGGGTTCATAGTACCAGTAAGCACAATGATGTCCGAATGTTGAGCTTGTTTCGAAGGATCAAAGAGGGCATAGCGAAGCACGTTCTTTGCAACATCTGAACTATTGTTTTTGAAGGCATATAAGGATTTGGCCTGTGTTGACTGACTTTAATGGGAGTAATAAGTCTGACGGCATAAAAGCGACTTATCTTGGACCCACCGAATCAAACTTTACTCCATCTTAGAACTGAGTGCAATCACTGTTTTGGTTTGATCGCAAGATTTAACTCCATCACCACGGTAGATCGTGAGAAAAACTGCTCATTCATGCTATTATCCACTGGCGAGTGCAGGTAAACGACAGCACTAAGATCTTAAGAGCGTGTTTCCGAAATACAGCACACATTCAGTTCTAGAGCCAAGAAAGTGCTAGAGTGTGAGAGAAATTTGCTCATCAAGTTGTTGGAACGTGCAGATATTGAAATCATCAACGTTTACCGGTTGCCCTTGTTTCAGTAATGGCTAATTGACAGAGAAACAGAGAGATGAATGAACTGGTCTACCGGTGCAACGATGAACTCGTCTATATCGCCGAAACGGGTTGGTTTGGTGTATGCAACTCGAAGCCACTGGCTTAACATCTTTAACCGCGAGGTAACAGAATATATGCTCTTTCTGTGAGGATCCTGCTCGGAACTAATGATCCAAAAGCCTGTCTCATTTGGCATTGAGGGGCTGACGTATCTTTGGGGCGCAGTGATTGAGACGGATGCCTCACTCCGATTACGGCTACGCGCAGTAGGTGTGCTGAAAGGTGCATCAGTCTTCTGCGAAGTGCTGTAAGCTTTCTGATCATGTTGTATGTTACGTTGACGGTTACGGTCAACCGTTGGACAAATAGAGGACTCGATGTTTGAGGACAGATGTTCTAACCCTCTCCTTCCTTGTGTGAAAGACATCAGTGTTACAACTGTAAGAGTACTTCCTGTTCCGTTTCATGAGGACCATGAACCTGAGCAGAAGTTACTGTAATTTGGGATGCCGCTCACATCAGCACTGGTGTTAGTTAACCTGGGTGAACGTTTCTTTTAATCAAAAATAAAAACTGTTTGCAAAAGGCTTACCGGAAGTTGTTACAAATGCCGGTATGCCACTGACCACGGCTCATTGCCATTTCGGGTGGCGCATACAAAGCGGATCCTGTCTCATTGCCCAAACACCCCTACGCAGTCCGTACTACGATGTTACAACCATCCGAACATCACTGATTTTCCCCTGGACGCTTTCCTTTACGCTGCCTGTTACCATTATACCTGAGAGGGTCATAACCCCAGCCAGTATTGTTTTCCAGACCAACTCAGCACACACGCATTACCAGCACATCAAGTGAATTGCCTACGTAGTCGAATTTTAAGATCCCTTACCCCGTGGCACATGAGGTAGCTCCATTCACTAAGCGACTTTTTTCATTCCATTTCAATCCTTCCTCTTTTACTGTGTAAGGAATACCCTCCGTCGGTAATGGGGGTGCTTAATTCAGTTCACGTACCTCAGAGTTGATCTATTGTGATTATTTACTCGTTTTTCAGTACAATGCCGTCTTCACGAATATCACTTCTTCTTACCCCCCAGCCGAACAGTCGACTGATGCGGCAACAGGCGACTTGAAATCCACAGAAACTTATCTTCACATCCAAGGTCGTTTACATGGAGCTCCGCTCTACTTCCGTGAGCCATTAGAACAGAATATCCGTGATTCTAAAGGCCCCTTCGTCCACCTGACCGGTTGGGGAGATTTTCCTTTAGCTTACGCCTGTTGGACAGACAAGAGTGCTACAACTCATCGTTGGTCCTTGAGCGATCTTGCACTCAGTTCGGATGAATTCAACGATCTCAGGATTCAATCATCCAAAACGGAAGGAGTTGATAGTAAGACCTATTCACGAGTCGTCTGTTTTCATAATGGTTTCAACAATCGCACTCGTACTTTGTCTTTTTCTAGCCTCTGTTTTTTAAACCGTTCAAGTGGCAGGTGGTGCCGATGCTACAGTTAGCCCAATCAACAGTGGTCTATTTTTTCTAATAGATTATTCACTCGGCTGGTTATTTTATAGCACGGCTGCTAACTTTTTCTATTGATCCGGGACTCATGCTGACTAAGACGCTGACCCACCTTAATAAATCAACGCTGCCAGACGACAATTTGATAAAAATCACAGTGCTCTCTAGAATTGTATGTCTCACTACTGACTGAACAAGCGTACTTATAAAGTGGGGTACACTCTCATAAGCAGGTAGCGGAGATTTCCATTTGACAGTTGTTGCACTGCAGGAATCCAACAGGATTAGGAAAAAAATACTATCGAACAGAGTCTAACGGTTACTGCTAGTCACTGCCGCTATGTTGTTTTGTTCATTTCGGAGCACGTGATCACAACTGTATGGCTATGGAGTTCATGTGCTCCTAATTTCTTTTCTGCCCCGTCTTGCTCACTTAGTGCATTCATTCAAAGTCTGTCAGCTTATCGAATCACCGGCTTCCAAAGAGTCTTTCGTGAAAACCCAGTTTTGTGCAATCTCATGGGTTTAAATGTGTGATACTCCTTCATGTAACTGTGTTCTTTGCCTTCGTAGAGCGTCGCTGTTGTCTAAGTTCTACCGGGTGTGGAATGAAATCCTAATTCAGGTGCAAACTGCAAGATTGTAAACGCTTATGTAGTAAGTTTTAAGATAACCTGAAATATCATGGAGGTAACGGTGACATTTTGGTCACAGCGTACAAATCTAAAAGCCAGCAATCGTTACGTTTGTTTAAGTGAAATGCAATCAGTTATGTTAAGGATCCGCAGCGTTACTCACGTACCGCGGTATTCGCTGTTTAGTTCGAACTATCAGGATCAGGACTCAGTCTTACCATTTGTCAGAAACTAGACGAATATGCTGAGGATCGTACGTCTGCTGCTTTTGGTTATGTTCTCTTTCCAGTCGTAAACACTTACCATATTGTCTATTTACAGTGGGAACTGAAAATAATGTTCTGCTGTGGTTCATCTATGGCATATTTCATCTTGAAATGGCATCTTTCAATCAGAAGACAGATGCATTAGCTTCAGTGTGGAGTTGAATTCTAATCAGTTTTCTTCCATGTGTTCACAGCGAGCAATCGACCGATCGCTAACTTTGTGATTCATGATCACAAACCACCGGCCAAATGAGGACATGATTTTAGTTTTCGTCGTTTCAATCTTGCAGTTCATTTGCTCAACGGTTGCATTATACTAATCGGCTCATCTTTTCAAAGTGATGTGTCGAACGATTTGGTCTTTCTGTGAAAAATGAAAACACACTGTATATGATCGAAAGAATTGTCGTATATCTTATAGAATGCGTTCTGCAGGGCAGGGGGTTATAGAGCGGAATGTTTAGGTCGCGGGCGGAACTCGAGATACAGGAGAGACGTACAACTGAATTGTTCGTTTGTCAATCCTAATCACCGTTATCATAACAAAGCTCCATTCTCACTACGCCAGTAAAGTCCGCTTAATTTGGACCACTTGGTAGATGTAGGGCAATGTCAATGACACCTTAATTTGACGTTCAAGCACGAGAAAACGATATCGGGACACGGTAGTGCTATTCAAACACCCTAAACCTGAAAGAATAATGTATGATGCGAGCCATATTTGATTTGTGAGCTTTTCGGGGTGATTTGAAATTCTGCCTCAGCCGACTTACTGGCAAAATTAGTACCTACAAGTTTTTATGCCATCGGTTAACCTAATGTCACCCATTTCCCTTTATCACATGTCTCGCTTTTGCCAGTGGAGGATGAAGAGGACTCAGACGATTCAGATGGTTCGCATTCTATGGATTCCATTCAAGCTAGTTTGGACGAAGATGTAACAAATGATTATCACCCTAACCAGCTGGAAAACCTACCTAACCAAACGGATAGTCAAATTATGGATGTTGAAGATGATGTGGACAACGACCAGCATAGCTCCTCGGACGCAGCTTCGTTGTCTACCTTTGCCGCTAAGACACGGGCATCCTCCAAGGCGTCTGTCTTCTCTGCTTCCCAGTTGGCAAAGTTTCGAGCTGCTCGTATAGAAGAGATGTTCCCTGACGAGGTGAACCATAGCGCTTACTTTTATTCTCGTCTGGTAGTCTCGTACGGTCACAAAGACAATGACAAAAACAGTAACTTTAGTTTGAAACACTGGGTTCCTTTTAACCACTTCAGTAGAGCAGAAAGAAAACATATATTTCGGTATGTTACCATTTCATTTACTCTCATCAGTCGCAAACGCAAAACATGCGGGTTATATACATCATACAGATAAAGACAGACAGGGATTATACACTCATACAAGCACACCAAGTATTATGTAATCACGACCATGGCGACCCGATAGGTTGTCTCAACCACTTTCGTGCACACAACCTCGGCTGGTAAGTTCGAATGAGCATCGCTTCACAAAAAGCTAATAGCTTCGGGTTTCGATTGTGCAACAGTATTTTGAATACGTTTAATGGGTCAACTTGGTGACCTGTTGTTATGAGGTGTTTAGCAATCGATTACGTTGGGTTTCGAGCCGTCAGTACAACAAGTTGAGGCTGGTGCGTCATCTGTTGTTTCAACTATTTCGGAATGTGTTCGGCGACTCTCTGAGATAGTTGTCGATCTGTTCTGCCTATGTAAACGTCACTGCAACTGCAAGTGAACTGGTACACAACATGAGAGACAGAAGAGTTTGATAAGCTACATTCGCGATTGCGGAGGACTAGTCCTCTGGTGGTTTGGAATAAGCGCAACTGCGCAGCCGCATACGTTCGAGCCATAGAAGACTTTAATATGTGTTTTATGTCGTTGGCTAAATGGCCACCTTTGAATGGCAAGAATAAGAAAACATCCTTCTTTTGAGTTGTCAATATGGGCTCAATGTTCTTCATCGTATTATGTGCCCCGATGAGTTTGTCGGGGTATCCATTTGCTAATAACGTTTGTCTTAGCAATTCGTGTTCCATCTGCAATGTATCGGAGGTGCAAATCCGTCTGGCTCTATGAAACAATGTCTTAACCAAAACCCGTTTGTATGCAATAGGAGCAAAGCTGGAAAACTGAAGATATTGATCACTCCATGTCGTTTTAGTTTGTCTGATCGAGCGCCTTCGATGGAGATTTCAAATGCTTATGTTCGTATTTTCTCTCTTGCGCATCGCCAACTTGAGTCGTATGGAAACGACAATAATGATCGCATCAACCATACTGGTAATATTATACTTGGTTTCAGTTACTGGTAAGCAGTATAAGTGATTTTGGCTGATATGCGTTAAACATCATTCACAATTGTTTACAGCATTATCCAGCAAAATAACGTGTACAAACCGCACGCTTCACGATGCACTATGTGGGATGAAATGAGGTGGACTTAATTATGTTTCCTTGTTCTTTGTGCGTTTTTCACATTCGGACAACTAAATCTAGGTTATGTAGGGAAAACTGCAATCAAGTTCACGTGTACTATCGGAATAGACTGCGTTACTTCGATTTACTAATAGGACTATTCTGTTCACTTATCGATTGCAAGACATGCACACACGGTTGTTTTAGACGTTGCGTTTGTAACATGGGAAACAAGCCTTGATAAACGAACGTCGGTGAGTTTGGTGTTGAGTTTCTTGCTGGCGCTAGGTTGACCGACATGGAGTGTGCGGATGATATTGTCCTACTTAACTCCTTCGTCGGAGACAGGTAAGTCATGCTAAACAGCATGAATGGCTGGGTGGTTTTCATGGAATGCACCTCCCACCTTCAAAATGAAAAATGCTTCTTCGCAACTGGTGTAATCCCACTTATACCTTCTTTAATGCAGGCTATGCGCTTGAAACTGTGGACAGTTTCGCATATTTGGGTAGCACTATCTCGTCAGCGTGTAATATTGCTGGCGAAGTATCAGCGAGGATTGTAGAGGCACGAGTTGCGTTTGCCAGTCTGTGTCATTTGTGCATTCGAAAAGACGTTTGGTTGATGTTGAAAAGAAGGCTATATAAAGCTTGTGGACGTTCTGTTTTGTTCTGTGGTTCGGAAACGTGGCCTGTTCGTGACGAAGATATGAGTAGATATGCTGTGTTTGACCATTGTTGTTTCCACCCGTTAGCCCACATCAAGTGGACTGATCGCGTGAACAATACGGCCTTTCGCGGACGCTTGTCTGACATGCTATCCGAGATGACAGTGCACCGCAGTCAATGGCGTACCTGCATCCATAACATTTCTAGTTCATGCGCTGAAACTACTTTTTATCAATTTCCCATTTTTTAATAAATCTTTTTTCTTCTAAGAGATTTCACGTCACTGTTGGAGTGAGCGACGGCCTGAACCACAATACCTTCTGGGTAGGCGCAAGACCGTTAATAATGATGATGTTATCGATGGCCGTGTTTCTGTCAACACAGTGGTAATGACGCCGGCCATCAGTCGTATGTTCCCAGGTTTCTTTTTCGGTTACCATCACTGCATCTGTTTGAGTTTGAGCCGTCTGATAGTGTCTGACCTACCTGGTGACCTAGTGTGTCTACTGGCAGAAACTTCCTGTGCCGTATGCGCTTGCAACTCAACTATTACAGTCCGTTCGCAGGGGTTGGTGGTTTGATTGCAAAGAGACCATGTGCACGTACGAGCGCCCGGAAAGATGGCAACGCGTTATTGTGACAGGGGAAAAGAAGAAGGTTGTGTACGGTTCGACACTGGGTTCAGATCGGTGTGCTAAGCTGCTTTGTTAGCTTTTATGACCAGTTGGAGTGATCATTTTCAGCGTGTGCCTTCGGCTCGCACAGTATCGAGCATATACTGTGGATGGAGGTATCCAGATGGTGCAAGCTTTAGTTGCTGTTCTGCTGACGCGTTCAGCGGTTGATTTATGCTTGTCCCACTGTTGATTTCAAGTTTCCTACGGGAACTTAAATTCCGATCACTGGGCAATTTGTGATTTTCTATGAATAATGAAGCTGACGGGCGTCGACAGAGTTCAGTTGATTTTCGTAAGTTCTGAAGACTTGAGTCTGCAAAGCACTTACAGTGTACTCAGTTTTTCTTGCCCATAGATGTGACCATTGCAGCAGTGGTGGTTGAATCAGCTTTTCCGTGATACTGGTTCTCCATACAAAAGAGTGGTTATGGACAGCAAGAACGGTCACTATGAAAACGAAGTGTTACTGTCAGTTCGATGAAATCCTCAGGTATTCGTCAGTAAATCAGCTCAGTTTGTGTTCCGTGATTGGGAGGTCTATCCAACGCTAAATAGTACCTTACCAACTTCTTTGCTTGATATTTTCATTTAAAACCGTCGCTGGTGGATCACCAAAGTAAGATGGGGCCCGAATTCTTCAAAGTGTCTGACGGTCAAAGTGTCAGGTGATGTTGGTAAATAAAGGTCACATGATCAGTTATTCGTTGTACTGTAACGAAAAATGACGCTCTGTCTTCCTGTAACATTGTAATTCCCGTCCGCTGGTAGAGTATGTCATTGTTTCTTTCAAGGAGAGTTATTGCCTTTAATTTGTAGTCGGGCGTCTTTCGCTGCCTGTTATCAGCTGTGTATTGTTGTACGGGAGATCATGACTTTAACAACCTGGGCCGAGGGTGAAGCGATAGATACACATGAGGTATGATAATATGCCATTCGCCTATTCCTCTTAATCTTTGTTTTCGACCTAGGGTTAATCTAATAAGCGTATCTGTTTAATTTACAGATGGATACCTGAAGGCCTGATCGCCCTGTTAGTATTACATCGTTGTCCGTCTCCTCTATGGCTACCGTTCTTGAAAACGGTAAACTCTCCTTTGTTCAAGGAACAGGCATCGACAAACTGCTACCTTTAATTTATGGTTGCCCTGGTCATAAATACACATTCAATGACCTAATGGATTAAGTTTTGAGGTGGCTTGAGGACTTGTCGTGCTAACCGTCCGTCGCGTGTGTGTCGATGGGATGGAGTTTTAAATCTGTGAACCGATTTATCCGTGACAACCAGGTTGCGCGTTCCAATATAAACAGAATTTAGCACTGGGGAGTTTTCATCTGTATGATATACTAGCCATTCTATACTCTAGCTTGTGAGGATACCGACTAAGGCGTTCATGTTTGTATGTTGAGAGGTGTGCTAGTGGGCGACCTGATGTGTACGGAAAGTTTTGTGGATGAGAAGTAAATCTATTTTAAAATGTATAGGATGATTCGCGAGTAAATCTAATTTAGCTGGTCTCCTCGATTTTCCTGAGCTCCATAGCCCTACCAGTGGCTTGCCTCTGAACATTTGTGTACTCGACCCCAGGTATGGGCGAATTTCGAAGTTGGATATGACGAGAAAAATTTTAGAGTGTGAGTTCTCACAAATTCTTCCTTAGAAGTCTAGTGTCGTTTGCGCTGTCTTAGCCAACAACATATTAGTTATTAGGCATATTTAAGTTAGCTTTCCTGGTGCCACCTGTTCTCTTCAGTATATGGATGCGCATAGCTTAGTATCTCTAAGTTAGTAGTCCACATAATTTTGATAGTGAATGTGCATGACATTTCGTTTGTTGGTGTTGGACGGAAGGTTGTTTTTTTCGTGGAAACTTAGTTTACACAATCCAATCCGTTATGCAGTGTTTTCACCTCTTTCAGATTTTTGTGCTGTCGATGTACGGTAGTAACGCCAGGTAATTCAAGAACAGATGTATCATTCAGTCTTTGATACCAATCGACCAACAAGTGGGTTTTAATCCACTAAGTGAACGGTAAGCTTAACATTATGACAGCTGGGAGGTCTTACTCCAAAGCGCGTATTCTGTGCTGGGCGTGCCGGTGACAAAAGTTGCATCTTTTCACTGTGATCTATCGCAGCAGCCAGTACAGTCTGTCATCAAACTGACCTAAACTCAGTGTCACACCTCACATGGCTTTCCACCCTTCTTTATCACATTGATGTTTGTATGTACCTGTTGGAATTCTTTTCAATTAAATTCCACCCTGACGAACGGACTGTAAGGATCATTCGGCACCAGTGAATTTCCCCCTTTCTCACCTCCATTCCAGTCATCGCTAATTTGTGAGTGTAGCCTCTGTCAAGTTATCTTCTCATGCATCCGACTTTGGCCGTCTATCATAATTTTTGGTCACCTTCGCGCTAAGTATCGTTAAAATGTTTGAAACTAAACACGAATCGTTTGGTTGATCTAAGTTCCGATGGGTAACTGCAGGCCCGGCACCTCTCACACTAAGACCATCGACCTATGCGGTTTTTGCCGCTGATCTACCGACCTGATGTCAAACGAGTGACAGTCGAAAATCCCTGCTGGTTTATCTGTATTGTCTTTTACACGGTAGTTATGTGGCTCACATTGTCTTTCTATTCGATGTGTTCTCAGGTAGAAACTCCCGTTAATGTGCCAGCGCGTGAGCGGTTTGCTAAATACCGCAGTCTGCCTCGTTTCCAGGGCAGTGTTTGGCCAATCGAGAGGGATGTACTCCCCAGTCATTATGAGAACATAGCGTGGTAAGCACTTCTACATTTCAATGTCTACACCTGCATCGCAACTGGTCGTTTTATCGTGTAACTTACTGTTAACTACGTCAAGGGCACTGCCCAATGTCATTCAAAGCTTGGACAGTTAATTATATATGGTATGTATAGCTCAGCATCACTACTAGGTGATCGATTGTAGAGTGAATTGGATTCTGTTTATACCGCAGTTATTAGCAAATATGTACCAATACGCTTTCTTCGATAATTAATTAGCCCATTTGAACCTAATGGAACGAGGTAGCAACGTCAACCTCCAAAGGCACTATCTTCAACATGCCTATGAGTATTATCGAACGTCTTTTTATATATCCGGCAGCCTACTGCTGCCCATTATACGCATGGCCTGGAACGTCATACGGCGGCCAACGCCACGGTATCGTACAGACTTAACATTTACTGTAATCGTTAACGTACTGTGATCCTCGTCTGCCGATTGAATACAACTCGACAAGGACTGCTTAGAATTCACCTGAAGACATCGTTTTTTTCCACGCGGTTGGCCGATTACTTCAGACTTTTCCGGACTAGAGGCAGCTAAACATTAGGAAACTGCTGTGAATGATAATGATATAATACAATTGTCATCTGTGTATCGTCTATATTTTTTGTTTCTGATCAGCTTCAAGAATTATCATCGCAATCGGCGATCCATTATCCGCTATCTGCAGCTTCGTTTGGCCAAAACAGAAACTGATCAGCTGTCACTCAGTAAATGTATTCCTTCCGGAGTGGAGGTCCGAGTAACGCTTGGTCCGTTAAATCGCGAATTGGCCTGCATGATCATCGAACGTCACACGCCATCTGCCACTGCCTGTGATGAGACGGATTTTGACAGTTCGGCCACGGTTCCACCGTTGGTACTGTGGTCTTTGTTACCACATGAAAATCGCGTCTCCGTGTGTCATTTCGCCCTTCGTCGGCTCCCGAGCGCCGTGCATGCTACATCGGATCTAGTTGCGATTGCGAACGCAGCTAATAAGGTTGCGGAGACTTCAGCATCCATATCTCTAGATGCAGCGCCGCTGGAATTTGGTGAAGAAGCAGGAACACGATTGGAACAAGAGGATCAGATGATTCGTGACATGTTATCGGAACACGTGAATCGGAAAAGTTTTGTGCATCAATCCCACTTAGACCCAGAAAATCCCGTTTTGATACCACCGGAGGCAGAACCAATCCGATCGAAAGAATTGATGCTGTTCCAGGTTAGCCTTATCATCTTTTGTCTCTTCACGGTGCTGGCTTGCGTGCATATACGTCTATGTATGTGTTTACTGATTGGTTCTTAAACTCCTCTAGGTTGACGGGATTGATTGACGGTTTACACACGTTCGGCCGTGGATGTTCGTGAGTCACTCAATAATAGATTAGTATTCTTAGGGTTTTAACCCCTTCGAGATACACATAGCTACTTTAGCCTCCATTGGTACACATTATGTAGGATAGAGCTCTGTTGTTGGTAGTATTAAAAATTTGATTCACTGCCGGCAACTAACTGAACAATCAGGTTGACGGAAACTGAGTGCATTGAGCTTGGAATATGCGTGCGCAATGCATCACATTAAGTTTACCGGTGTGGAAGGATTCATGTTCTGATACATGTGAGTGAGGGGTTTGTGAAGTTCAGTTGCGATGCGTAGGAGCATTCACTTTTACTTACTATTCGGATTAATCCATAACGCTTGCTCAGCCATTCTCCTGGAATCGTATTGATTCCATCCCGGATCTATGGAAACTCCTGACTACTAATTGATTTATAAGTAGCAAGGGGTAACGTTTCAGCGCTTCGTGCAAATTAGCGTCTGTACCCAACTCCCGACAGTTCCTTGTGCGCACGATGATCAATGTCTGGTTTCACTAGAGTGGATTGAGTTCATACGTGAGAGACAGTGTATTTAGACTAAGTAGTATCATTATTAATCAGGTTGGTTGTTATTAGCCCGCTGTTGTTGAAGATTGGCGCTGTGTCTCCATTTGTTTATTTGATCTCTCCTTTTATCGCTGATAACATTTACCGAACGATGGCTGCCTACACGTTGTGACCTGTAGTTCAAGGTGACACAAATTCCCGATTCCACCACACTTCCTTGCGTACGAGCATCTAAGGTTAGTCATACGGTAGCTGCAGTGCGCAACGTTTGTGTTTTTGTCTCATTACTGGTGGGCCGCCATTCAACAGATTTTACACTCGCATCGTACGGCCGTGGATAAAAAGAAGGCTTGGTATCAGCCAGCACCGGTTGGACGGCTCGGATGTGTAACGAAAAAGAGCACAGCGCTCGCTATAGATTTGGTACACTTTCACGTACGTGTATTCGCTTCTCGTTATCGATCACCTGGATTACCTTTACCGAATATCACCCATCCCTCGACTAACGGGTGTTCATACGGTTCCATGTGTCTGTCACAGTTCCGCTTAGCTGAACATCATGTCCTGAGTACCGTACACAGTTTGGGAAAATAACAACGCTATCAGTATGAATACACTTCGATATGGACTATGTTTCCTTGTAAGACGACGACTTAAACCCCCGCACTGGGTTGTATCAGTCGATCATATCAAGTAGTTTCAGTCATTTCGGACAGATAATATTGATAATAAATGCTCTTCTAATACGTTCTTTCATGCAAAACAAGTGACAGTGTGGAACAGAAACGAGCTCTCCACAGAATTGCTAACGGCAGCCAGAACCACACCCGTCACTAATTTGGTTGTCTTCAAGGGGTGCAATCATTTCCTCTGCCTGTTAGATCGCGATGATGTACGCCACACACGGAAGTCAGTTCCGAGAGGTTAACTGGCACTACTTAATCATGAACTATCCACACGCTAATGAGGCTGAAATCGATTTAGTTACACACAATCCATGTCCTGTGAAGTCTAGCACCCTGACATCCATTGCGTATCCGAGGCGCCGCCAGTCTGCATGGATGAGCGAGTTTCATACAATCGTCTTTTTCACCATATCAGACTCATGAGTAATTGAACCGAGAACAAACACTGAATCTGGTGGTTTCATCAAGAAGGGATTTCATCCAGATTGCCATCTACAGCGTGCCTGAACCAGCGCTCCACAGTCAATGTGAAGTCAGTGAGGCTGCAAGCGGAGACACTAGCACGATGATCTGTCAGGCGAGTGTCATAGTCTAACGGCGTGCCTCCCAGAACTTGTCACAAGTGATCTAACACTTACTCTAACTGCCCCATTGGGGTTATCTGAGTGTCTAACACTACCGTAATCGTTTGTTGACCCTGGTTGGCAATATGTTCTAATGGAGGTGTACTCACGCGCAAACACATAATTGAGATGGCCTACTGTCTTGTTTGTGACGTCACACTGGGACGTGCGTTACGCATTTACTGACAGAACTTTAGCAAGTGAAGCAACCAGTCCGGAATAACACATCCTGAACAGTCCTGAACTATAAATCTCACTGGCAAGTGATAGTGAATATTCGGTTTCAATTAACAAATATATCCTTGTTTCCACGTTTTATTTTCAGTACGAACTTACTGTTTTAGTTGTTTACTAAAGTCTTAGACTGACCAGTCACTTTCAGTTACTTTTGGGTTGTCCGCCTCTGTGTTTGCTTTTCATTAGCTTATTGCAGCGATCGATTACTCACTGCCTATCCAGGTGCCCAGAATGCAGGATAGCGCTTTCAGTTATACAGGATGTGTGCAGACTCATGTGTAGCGATCACAAGAGAAACAGTTCCAAATTGATTAACTGGAATAACAAGCGAGGACAACTTGCGGAAGCGGCTGTGTAAGCTATCCATATAATTCCAGACAAAATCAACAGCCGATGCACATCACTGTAATACACTGTCCTGAATGTTTTCACAAAGCAGATAAAAAACGATAAAAGTAAATGGATGCTATGATTGCCACAGTCGAACAGTAGACGATGTTCCAACTTCATGCAAAATTGTAAAGTTAACGCACCTAGTCTGCACTGTCGATCCCTGATTCAGTTGTGAACTTTTTTTTATAATTTGTAGCTATGTTGCGCCACATGCTCAACTCCTCAGTTGTAACACACATTTTCTAACGATTGTGACTTACGACTAATCTAACCGAATGAATGTTGTGGGTGCGGGATTAGCCGAAGACACTCCATAAATGATGTATGTACGCGATTGTTAACGACCATTAAAAGTTTCACTTATCGACACACAGCTTGCTTCCACAACACCAGTAATTAATATCATCAAGCCGTTTGTCTTTCACGGATAAACAGACACGAGCACAAAGTTCACTGACCAATCAATTTACCAAGGCGATAATTACAGCACGCGGAAGCCTGTGAATTACACCTAACACAAGACTACACTAATTTCGTTCTGCACATGCGCGCCCTGTCTATTCATCCTGTTGGTCGAATATCTCACGGCTACTCGACCTAGCGAGAATGCAGCATGGACTGGCATCCACACTGCTTCCGTGAACACTATTGGAAAAAGATATGTACAAAGACAGTCACTGTCTTTTGAAAGATACAGGCTAAACATGGAAATCACACGACCCTCAATCGCAATCCACTGCAGTTTTACGTGTGCGCAGTCGGAATGTTAAGTCATTCGGAATATATGAAACAACTTGTCTAGTTCTCGATACCGAACGACTAGTCGACCTTTCCTGAGTATCGTCCGCCCATCCGTTCAGTCTACAGTTTACTCGGTTCCGCATAAGTCCTGACAAACTGACCGACAATGACCACAAATTGGTAGTCGAGTAGAACGTAGAACGAAAAGTGATGAGTCGTGATTTCATCATGGAGAGTTGAATCGGAGGGAACACGTAAGGAGATTAAACAGTGAGCGACTCAATAAACGTGTGCGTATCTCTTCAATACAGTATGAGGGCGGTTAATTCCAAACAAAAGTAGTCGTCTCGTCAACTGGAACATTATAACTAGGTTTACATGAAAGAACGTATTAGAAGAGCATTTATTATCAATATTATCTGTCCGAAATGACTGAAACTACTTGATATGATCGACTGATACAACCCAGTGCGGGGGTTTAAGTCGTCGTCTTACAAGGAAACATAGTCCATATCGAAGTGTATTCATACTGATAGCGTTGTTATTTTCCCAAACTGTGTACGGTACTCAGGACATGATGTTCAGCTAAGCGGAACTGTGACAGACACATGGAACCGTATGAACACCCGCTAGTCGAGGGATGGGTGATATTCGGTAAAGGTAATCCAGGTGATCAATAACGAGAAGCGAATACACGTACATGAAAGTGTACCGAAACGATGGCTATTTTTGTGTATTCTGGAGATACCTTCACTCTACTCGATCGTCAGCTGTCTGTGTTGCCTGAGTTTCTCCCATTTTCCCCACTCAAACATTTTCAACAGGCTGGCGTGCGACGATTTGTGGCTGCTCCAATCTACTCCACGCAAACGACTTCTGTTCAGGAGAAAGCCAAATTCGAATCATTCTTCTCCGCATCGCAGTCCACCGTGGTTGCTACTGTGTACGCTCCAGTGATGTATGCTCCGGTGAACGTTTTGCAGTTCCGTGTACGAATTGATGAGGTTTGTTTCTGGCAGTTCTTGTCTTCCGGAAAACTGATCGTTCGCTTTTTTGTGTACACAATCATAATGGGTATTCTATCTCACATGCACTTCTAAGTTGTAAAACGTTTCATATCTGTTATCGATTACATGTTTGTTTCGTCTACACTCATAGTACCAGACCAAAAGATCGAAAAGATCGTAAACCTGCTAGCGTGGTTATTAAGAAAGTAGTAAGTGTAAGTATGACGAGGAACATTGAAAACGGTTTGTGGGTTTATCTCATTGCTAATAAAATATGTACTCTATTTTGCAGGCCGCAACCCGCAATAGACAGACGACGGTTCATTCGTTTAATGTAGTGATGAATGTTTTCACTACATTTTATTGAATCGCCTTGACGGTTGCGTTGCACTTTTATCAGCTTACCGTTTTAATAGATCTAAGTTGTCACTTATTGATGTTTTGTGGTTTATCACAATGAGGTTCATATCTTTAATTTAATCAGTAACTGAAATCTTTATCGTTGCTTTTGGCTTAAGTTAATGTAACATGAACTAAACTGCTGTTCTTTGGTTTGGACTAGTCAGTCGGCCTTATCAGTCAGAAAGACAGTAGACGATTGCGGCAGGCTATCCGAAAACGAACGTTCATTTTTTGGGGTATAAAATGTGTTGCCGATCTGAACCTCCGGTTTGACAAGACCAGTGAAAATGGTGCTCTGACTATGTACACCTGTGACCGTAAGTGTTGTAGACGCGTTCCCATTGCTGAAGATGTCCGATGTACTTTTATCCTAACGCTTGCTCATTTGGCTAACCGGCTTTTGGTGGTCTGGCGAAACTGGATCAATAGGTTTCTGCCTTCTGATTGGTTGTTTGTCAGACTGGTCATATTTATGGTTCACATGACTGGTTTTGGTCAGCCTGCAGAGTGGCGGAAATCCAGTGTAAACCCTCGAATCTCGTGTCCTGATTCCGCATGGCTGGTAAGGTTATAACAATGAGTGTCACCTGAAGGCTGAAACAATAATTCAACAGTTATTCCTTGTCTCATATGTGACAAAGGACACGTCGAGTCTGACTTCAGATCTGTGTTCTTTGACTTAGGTTTACCCCACTTCTAACGCGAGGTCTCACGGACGGCACCAAAACGATCAGAGCAGCTGCCGTAACAAAATCCATTGTTTTTTAATTCGATGTGTATATGTCACATCCTCACCGTATGGTTAGCTGGGCTGATCCACCGCCTTCCTCGAAATATGGATTCTTAATCTAGTAAATGTGTATAGGCACTCCTGTCTGTGTCTAAGTTGGCTTGGTTTCAGTGTGTGGTCTGCTGTCGATTTTTGTGTTTGTGCAATGGGCTGTACGCATGCTTAAAAGGCGCTGTATACAACGGATGGATGCGAAGTATCAAAAGCTAGATGCCACATTTGTGCACAACCTAAACGTATCTATGCTGTGCCCGACGTCGCTGTTGGGCATCGTTCCGTAATAAGTGCCAAGCAAAATCATTTTTCAGTCTTTAAGTGCGCATAAACTGTGATAGTTCGACCATGTACTAGGGATGATAATCGTCTGTCGCATTGAGTAATTCTTGCCAATGCCACAATCGATTGACGTAAGGTGCGAGGTGGACAGCTGGCGATCTGACACCGAGAGGTCAGCCACTGTAGATCGAGTTAACTTCCCGGGAGGGACCACGCGATGCAGAGAGTCGGCGACTAGAGACTTTGGGTGAGAAAGCGGTTAAATCGGCCCACTGGTGTGAATGTGATCGTAGCTCGTTCGAGTTGTCTGAAAAAGTGCACCTAATAATGCTTGGTTACGTGCGCTGTAAAGAAACAGCCTTGCTGATTACGCCCTACTTTCACTTATAGCTTGATCGTTTTTCTGCAAAGTGCAGGCACCTTGGTTTTGGACGCTATTTAAGTTAGATCCCTCCTTTTCTATCATCCCCTCGTACGTAGCACCTGCTTTTTTCTTCCTGGTTCTATGACGGTTAAGCATCAGTGTGAACAACTGATGCATTGCTGTCTGCGGTGATGATAATGTCTTGCTATATGAGTAAGTTATAAGCTAGCAGCTTTCACTAGCATAAGCGTATTTAGGTTCACATTAAAATGTTTTTCACTGGTCGGCGAGTCATCTGTGCGAAGTATTCACATGTTGAACACTAAAATACGTTAAGTAATCATCCAATGCCAAAATCAAATGGCACAATTTAGGCTTGATGAAAAAAATTAATCATAACTCTATAACACGGGCCTTTATTGAGAGGGAAAACTTAATGATGATCGCCTCCCGAATTTCTTGATTCGATCGATATATTCGAGCTGATTTATGTTAAACTGGCGTTGAGTGATACTCACAGAAATTGATTCTATCGAAATCCATCGGACGTGATCGTTAGTCGGTCCACCAACGCAGTGTCGATCGATCATCACCACCACCACCACATCTCTTTCAATTTTTAGTGATTTCTGCAACTTGTATTGTACGCCATTTCGCGTTCTGTTCGTCGCCTCAGTATCAATTTGGTCATCTTGTTTGTCTCGTTTATTCTCATCGCCTTCCTCCCACGGATTTTAAGTGAACTTATTCCCGTCGGATAACGTTACTAGTTTTGATTCTATGCGTTTCCCTTGTACGATTCGTTACTAAACATCTTCGTCATGCTCGGATGATTCTTAATGTGGGTTTCAACTGGCGGCCATAATGCCGTCGCTAATCCAACGTACCTCTTCGACTAGCTATTGTATGAGCCAGTCAGTCGAATTCTAAATCCCCATCTGCCAGTTTGAACTCACATTTAGCAAATTGTGGGCCGTTGTCTACAAGGATCTCCTCCGGTGTTCCGTGTCGTTTGAACTAGTATGATATTTGTCATTCGCCGATCGTGACGTGCTCTACATCATCTCAAACGAAAAACGGTCACCGAAAGGGAGAAGTATGGTTTTTTCGTCTTTTTGGACTATGTGCTGGTCGGCAGGATTTCCTTGTAGCCTCGTTGATTCTCGCTATCGATCTGACTTGCCTTGCCTTGCCAAAGTACTGTGTACTGTTCTCCATTGTTGCAGTTATTGGCCCGTTAACGAATACCATACGGGTTGGGACATCCTACAATGCAGCGATTGCGAAATAAAATTTTTACTACCCTTGAAAATCAGATCTCAGTGAACTGCTAGTTCATCTCGAGACCGAGAAACTTCCTACGACGTTTGTATCCTGCCTCCTAGCCAGCGACCTCAAATCATCCTGCTGGGTAGCGCGCTTAGGGTGTTTAAATTCTCTTAGATGATCGACTATGTTGAGGCCCTGAATCCTGCTGGGTCTACCAGACAATTTGTTGGCTGCCACCTTCAACTCCCTCCCAGTTTCTTGTAGACAGGTCCGATGTAACAAAGTATCAATCTATATTTGCGTTCCATATCAGTAGACCATATCAGAGCTGTATTTTTAAGATCAAGATATTGTTGCGCAATCGAAAACCGAATTTGTTAGCTTTCTCCAAGGCGATGCTAGCCCGAACTTACCAGCCAACGTTTTGTGGACAAAAGTGGTTGAGGCAACCTACTGGGTTGCCATGGTCGTGATTACATAATGCTTGGTGGGCTTGTAGGCGTGTCTAGTCCCTGTTTGTCCTTATCCGTATGGTGTATATAATCGACATGTTTAACGTTTGCGATTGATTAGAGTAAATGAATTGTTAACCCGTCGCAATGCATGTCTTCTTTCTGCTCTCATGAATCACTCTACATTTTGGAGCTGCAAATCGCATTCTGAAATACTTAGCAGAGTGTGAGAAAGTCTCTAGTGTTGTATGTACATCTTCAAAGCTGTCAAACAGCAACACCCTGTCGTCAACATAATCAAGATCAGGTGGACTTCCACCAAGGAGGAGGTCCACACCAGCATCTTGTGGGTGCGGAAAATAGTCGTCCATCAAAAAAATAAACAAAAGTGGTTGATAACCTTGACGTACGCCACTTACGTTGCTGAAACTGTCAGACAGTTAATCGGAAACCCTAACCTGAGCTGAATTATGGGAATAAAGCGCCGACACTATG
>LUCH01002538.1:40846-57945 GCA_013368495.1 Paragonimus heterotremus
CACAGTTGTAACGGTCGCCCGCCATTATCCCAGTGATGTGATGCTATCCCCAACCTGCCACCTCAACGAGATTCGGACTCACCATGGCGGTCGACCTGGGTGTTCACGTATCCGGCTAAACTGAGTGTTTCAGAACCATGTGTCGACCGAAGGAGAGCGGCCAGATTCTAGTAAAAGGAGTCCTTGATGCCGATATTACTATAGTCGGTTTGAGCATAAACAGACGAAATGAAGAGATTTCTGAAAGTTTTGCGTCTACGGTTGGCCTTACCAGAACCTGTCAAGGGGACGACACAAAGTCTACTGCTAATGGGAATCCAATCTACTAATGCGGCGGCAGCCGTCGTGCTTCGGACAATACCTATTCCAGCTTGCCCGGAAGCAGCGACCTTGGAGATACCTGAAGTGTATAGCCAGTATCGGGTAGACAGTTCGGATGCTGTTAGTACCATACGTTGACTACTGTCCTGGATTCTAGTCTCTGAAGTGTTCCACATATCGATATTCAGCGAGTCTAATATTAGTGCGAGAGCGGCCTGTTGACCAGTCTGTTTTAGTATGCGAACGTTGAAGGCATCTGTATTAATTCGCATTATTGGTCTATACAAGGGACGAGGGAAGCCTGAAGCTAGGTGACAGGAGATGGAACATACCGTCTCAGTGTTGTTATGATTGGCTATATCTGTTGTGGGACCCGCAGATTGATTGTCAGAAATCGGATAGGGAGGCGCCTGAGAGGTGAATTTGATAGAACGCTGGGAGAGGGTCAGCAGTGACATGTTTTCGCCTGTCCATCCTGTTGTATGCAGCAGCCAAGGGCGACCCGGTTTATACTGCGAGAGGGTCGATGCAGTATGGAATTACTTGTGTTGTGACTATTCATGGTTGTGTGTGAACTGAGATACTGCTAGGGCACCCAGATCTAGACAGGAGAACGACTAGGGCTCTCAACCAAAGCGTTTGGTTTAAAAGCCTGTACCGCAAGGCAAAGGTTGGGTGGCAATGTCCCAGAACTGGTACTTTTCGGGGGAAAGGTGCTAATCTTGTTCCAACCCATAACGTGAAGGACCAGGAGACTATGGTTTGCCTGACCTCTGTCTATTGGCCTGCCTTGCGTGAGTGAATTTTTCGGTGTGGTGGCCACACTGTCCAGTTTAGCTGAATAATTCATCGAGATGCGCAAGCCGTCACACCGCGTCAAGGTCCATTCTCCTGTTGACAGGAAAGCCTGTGTGCTGCCAGTGGAGGCAGCTGAAACGCTTTTTTGTTAACATATACCATGTCGTAAAGCCGTGAAAGAACGTATGTGACATTTTACAGGAAACTTGATTGCCAAGGGTGAATCCGGCACGCTTTGATAATACTATCGTTAATTGCCCTCGATTACCTATTCCCCGGGAGAACTCCATCTATTTCGTAATTAGCCGTCACATGGAAAGTCGTTCCCCAGTCCGCAGCTTGGAGACGCGTTTGGTAATGTTGAGCTAGCCCGTCCGTTTACTTGAGTAGGTAAGACAGTGAATACATGTTTTCTACTAATTGTGATACATATTAATCTTCCTGCAGCTGCGGAACACTTTAGATTGGTATGGCAGAGAAAACGCTCGAAAACGGAGCCACAGAGCATGTCAAAATGGCTGACTGGTGTATTAGCGAACCCCTTAGTGAATGCCCCTTAACGTGGACGAAATGCCGTTGTGGTCACGGTTCATGAAACCACTGTCACACCATGGTTTACTCTTGTGCTAACTGCTGATAACTGAAGTTTTGTCAGCCGACGGCAGCCAACCCCTTTACCTTCATAAATAGTCAACTTACAATTTGATTGCCGTGGGTTCAGCTGCGTGAACCCTTCACAATCCGAGATCGATTCGCCAGTTCTATTTAAGGGCTGCTTTTTATCGTAGTCAAGTTTACGGCTGATAAAGGGTTGTAGAATAAACTGTTATCATAATATCTGTCTTCACATCATCCTACCCCTAGTTATATTTCATCCAGAGATATAATTTTAGAAAAATAAGCTACCACCAGTGTTTTTTAATTCTGGCCTACTGTTGTGACTCTCTTTTAACGTTCAGTTGAGAAACTCCAGGGATCTCTCCATTACGACAGTACCGCACTTGAACCATCTTGTTTGTAATTGAATTGCCCCTCTAATAGAACCTTGGGGTCGAAATTAATTAAAACTAGTGGCATACTTATACGTTGTTTGGTTCCATTTAGCTTATCCTCATAGTCCCTTCCTCAGTTTCACGATGTCTACGTGCTAACTGTAGGATGAGCATCATGAATTCAGGTGATGTGGACAAGAAGGGACTCATAATTATGCCTTCCGTTTAGCCGACTAAGTGTTTTCAAGTCATACGACAGCGACATTATTCGTATTGTTGTGAACTTGTCAGGGCCCACCTTGATGTTTACTCACGTTAACATGATCACGAGAAACGACTGCAGTCTGATACACTTCATTTTCTGTCTTTAAGCTTGTTAATTTCCTCTTGAACCTCGTTGGAGGAATGATCGAAGGCGTCATAGTCGTCCACGATTGCGCTATAGACCAATACATCTCCCACGATTCACACATCCATCGAATGCATAGGACAGTCTGTTTTGACAATCTCACTAGAACCCTTTGCTCTAAATCATGTTCCAGTTGCCGTAGGGTTGCTGGCTTTTCCATCTAATTTTACGTTCCACTGAGCGAACGATAGATTTTCATGAAGTATTTGACTGTACTTTGATTTGGAAATACATTGCTCAAAGCTGGTAGTCTATAATATTTCCGTCGTAGTGTCGTATTCACACGTTTTGTGTAACTCACCGGCCTTCTAAGTAACAGCTGCTATCTGACCAACTCAGTTGGCTGTCCCATCAGCTTGCACTATCACCATCTCGGTTTGAAAACATTTGAAATCGTCAGAAACCCGTTGTCCGACTTCTTTTACTGAGTCGATGCGTGCGGTACCATTATCTCATTAAATCATCCTCGTTGCTATTTTTTGTGGAACTTTGGTTGCGACCGCTCAATCCTCTCCTTCCCGGTAATGCTAACATCTACCCGCTGCGTCCACCTATTTCCTGAGCAACCACAGTTGATTAGTGTGCAACGGTCACCTTTCCTTGCCTTACAACATTGCCAGTTTTTGAACCTGAAACCCAGGTTGCTGCTCGTTGTTTTTGCATATGCTACAAATTCAATTCCACAATCATTATGTTACGATTAATTTGTTACGCTAACCTTTTTAAAGCTCGTACACCACAGGTGTGTCTGCTGTCACATGACTCACTCTGTTGCATCTCAGTTAGCTGTTAATAACTTGTCGAAGCTTTGGTAGGATATGTGGTTGTGATTCGGGTTTAAAACCTGCACACGCAATTTGAATGTCGCTATTGTTACTACGGATTCACCAAGTAAGCATAATTTTCCCACTTGACGATGTTTGATGCACCCCAAATTACACGAATGTGGCTCCTCTTTCCCTGGCTGATCTGTATCTTGATCTAAATCCTATCAGTAATTTTTGCGTTACACATCTCCCAACAAATACGTACCTATTCTGGAATTTTGCGGCTATCTGACGGATTTTCCTCGTGTCAAGTGTAGAATACTCAGAATGCAATTCTTCTTGATTCATCTTACAAGGACAAGATGCATTTAGGTTGAACGGATGCAACAGATGATGATGCCGCTGGCCTCATCCAGAAAAATACCTATCAAAGCAGCTATAGAATCTGTTAGGATCCATGGTTATACGCAGTCTATCAGGGCAACCGTAAACTTCTTGATTTGGGCAGAATAAGGTTTACTCGATTAAAAGTGGTTCCGTACAACCGTTAGCACTTGGCACTTTACAAAGCATTATAGCAAACAGTTTAATTAAGCGGCGTAAAAACAAACAGGTTAGAGTGTCAATAAGGAGGACGTCGGGGGGGTGTAATACGCTTAACACTGGATACATTCACTTCTCGAGAATGCGACAGTGGCCTGATGGGTAATGTGTAGACTTCCTTTTGGCGGTAACAGGTTTGAGTCCTTGATCCCCCAGAATAAACAGCGACCTTGGCTATGTCGCGAACATTCCAACGACTAACGGTGCTAACCGCCCTCGTTCATTCTCATAATCAACTGTGTATGACAACGATGCATGGGAAACACTCATTGACAACCACTGAGGCCTTTAAAGTCTGATAGCTACTTTGCTGGAGGAGCTGTTCACCTCCAACCGTGTTTTCGATGTTAGTTAACATGGCGGACGAGTCGTTAAGTCAGGCATTTCATCGATCGATTCGTTCTCCTATTTCACTCTGTTTTCCAACGTAATCACACGGCTGTGTCTCGTCGTCGTCAATTTTTATAACAGTCGAAAGCTTTGCAGCGGTAAGACATCATAACAGCGATGAGCCTAACCAGGAGGTACTGTGGCTCGGGCCTCCCCTAATGTCAACGGTGACTTGGAATATCCTAGAAAACGTCAGTCAGGCCGGCGACACCTGCCCAATTTGTTCATTGGAACAGTCAGGGTCCTCATATCTCATGACCACGTTGTTTGCTTGACCACTATGCGGTTTTACCCAGCTGTTGGTGGTGTCTGTATATAATGCCCTGTATGGTAAACGATCAGTTGGCATACGGAGTACATGCCCGTAGGCTGTGCAACGCGATTAGTTGACCAGTTGATGGCGGTGAGACAGACAGTCTACGTTGTCGTTCGCAGTGCTCGTCTTCACGAACGCGTGCTAGTGTACTGTCACGCGTCTCTCATCCCGAAGGTGTTCTGATCGGAAGCTTCATTTGAATTGTTTTGATATTCACTTCAACTAGCGATGCATTCAACTGAACTGTAGCAGGTGCAGTGGCGTTGGTGAGTGGTCATTTGCTCACAATGATTTGTCTGTACTTTTGTCTGAAGTGGTCTTGTTGACTTGTATTTGAGTACTCTATACGACCGTCTCAATCACGCGAGGCTTCTTGGACCTGCAGTAGGTTGAACGGTTCCGACCCGGAACTCGAACTTAAGTTGATGTTGGCTAATCTAATATATTGCCTCCGTTTTTCGGTTGACGTGGCTAAACGTTGTCTCTCACTTTTTCAGGACGATTGTGGAAACCTTTCTGCTCCATATGTGGGAGAACTAGTTGCTACCGGAACACTACACTCAGTTGACCCATCTCGTTTGGTGGTCAAACGCATTGTTTTGTCAGGACATCCTTACAAAATTCACAAGCGCAATGCGGTCGTGCGGTTCATGTTTTTCAATCCAACCGATGTAGAATATTTCAAGGTTTGTCAAGTTGTACTGTTTTCTATCTTCTCACAAGTAAACGCTCGGTTTAATGAGTAGTACTTGGTATCAGCCGTTGGTTACTGGTTCCAGGCGAGAACCTGTTTATCGTTCTAAAAGAATGTTATGGTCCACAGTCGATTTTCTACTCCTTGATTAGCTTAGTCTGGCAGATGCTATTGGTTTTTAATTGTAGCATCACCAAACTGTTCTTAGTTGAGGCGTTCGTCCAAAAGGCTTAAGTGTAGGTTTTCACTCGTCAATTTTGCACTTTAGCTAACCTGTTAATCTTGTTAGGAATATCATTCTTAAATTACTAATGTTTACTTTCCTCGGTTGACGCACTCTCTTTTGCCATAAGCTAAGATCGATCGACTGTTTGTAACTGATCAAAAAACTAGGAAGCATCTTCCAGGGCTCCAGAAACAATGTGAGAGTTTGTTGCGAACAGTTGTTCCTACCTTTTTGGATTTCAACAGCCACAACACATGTCTCGGAATCGGGCTCACAGTCTGTCAGTAGGCTTTAAAATTGTAGGCCACCACAGTATGATAGTTGGAGCACTTGTCCGCGATGTCACACAGTAGCGGTCTCTGGAGTTGCAAGAAAGTATGTAAATTACTTTCCTTCACAAATGAACGTTCCCGTAGCTCGAACAATCAAGGGCGTGACCATGAGAAGTCACCTCATCATTTCCATCTGACGGAACAGCAACTCACCTATGGATTGATTTAGCATCACTTTGCAGTATTGATAGCCTCATGCCATCGTTCTTCCTAGAATGTTCACTTGTATACCTATCCATTTAACTTCGCGTCATAAAATGGTGAATCGCCTATCCACAGTCCATATTTCTGTCGATCACTAAACGAGTTCATATTTCGATCACTGATGAGTAGTAGGGGATTTTGGTTTCCATATAGACTGAACATCACTCACAATTGATCGCAGCTGTCGCATTCCCATAGACTTTCCAGTCGGCCTTTTTTCGAAAACAAGCACTAGACTCGAGTTTCGCTCTCATTAGAGCTCGTCAGTAGTGCATATCCTTGCGAATGCGGGGACTAGAACTCCGGCCGCCTTTTCATGAAGCAACAATGTCTACCAGTGCGTCATTGACCTCACATTAGACACGACCGAATTATCCTTTGTGAACACTTAACCATCTTCGCTTGTGAGTAATGATCAGCTTGCCCGATTGTCTGAGTAGGAGACACAGTTATTGTCTGTTAACTCCAGTCGATGACCCATCGACTAGGACTTCTCTCCAAGTTGAAATCACAGAAATCGTTGATTTGTTGGGCGGTATTGTGATTACCAATGAGAGCGAAACTCGGGTCTAGTGCTTCATTTCGAAAGAGGCCGACCGGAAAGTCTATAGGAAAGGGACAGCTGCGATCAATCTATATGAGTTCATATTTATTAGTTAGTATGTTCATTCCGATTGGATTGTGTCGAGTCGTTCGAACTAGTTGTGATCATGTGTGATGCTGAATGGGTAAATGAACTTCATCAATGTTAATGCAAGCGATACGAACGATAATAAACAACAACAACTTTGTTTATTCCTCCTGAGTGTATAGACATTCATTCAGCACACGAACGTAAGGGTGCAGCGGGTCGCAGTAATTGAATGTACACACACAACTGTTGTGTAAATATTGAGTGCTGCAAGCTGTCAGTCCATTTTTACACCAAAGGGTTTCGATGAGAATTTTCTACCTGACGTTTTTTTATTGCATCTGTCGCATTGTTCGAGCATCCTCTAAACTGAATGATCATAAGCCCTATTATTTTGACCCGAACCTCCTTCAGTATGATGAACAACGCATTCTGATCCAACAGACTTTAACCGAAAACTGAAAATAGTGCTTGCTGTTGAATAGAGTTCATTGTTACACGCTAGGTGGGCGTTCAATTGTCAAATTTTGTAGTCTCAAGTTGAAGCATCATGGGTAATTGGAATTTGTGTAAATTGGATACCTACGTAGAACAAGAGTGATATGGTTGTTTACCGTAACATCACATTTCCGCCGTTTTTAGGTCGTTGGTATTTGGGTCTGTCATTAAAGTAAGAACCGGTACAGCGTGTCTGAAGTATTTGTACCCAGTTAACAGTAATGGTGTGGTAGTCAGTATCTGAAGCTCTCCACCATGCGGCGAGTTTTTCCGACTAATCACACCGTGATGGTTTTAACACACTCAGCTGGATTGATGTTTAGATTACATTAAACTCCTACCTTACATTCAAAGTGAGCGATGCTCATCCACCATGTGCCGTAACGACTTCACTCAATGAACGTGGTTTTGCTCATGAAATGATGATCGAACTTTGAATGGATATGCTTCATATGCATAGAAAATATTTAGCAACTGTAAGGAGGCAAACCTATCAAAACAATCTAATCAGGACATCGGTAGCGGCTGAGGAAATCAGTCCTCATTGCAAATCAGTCAGGCCCTCGGTGACGGCTGACGAAATCGGACAAAGCACTGAGGGGCACGTCGGACCAACTAGCAGGAGACGTGCAAGTGAGCGTGGGTGTCGCGCCAGCCCGAGAAACTAACGTCTATGGAATTGGCCTTACTTGGCCACTTGGCAACGAAGTGGCCTAAACAAGCAGACAGTGAATCAACAAATGGCCATATTTGGTCACTATTTCATGATATATATTTACAGGCATTTTATTCGTTTGTCGAACTGGTATTTGGCAATACAGCGTGTTTGTCAGCAATCGTGTTCTCCTTGTCTCTGCGCAAGTAGATTGGGTGAAGCCGCATAGCAGGGACCCACGTCTAGCAGACAAGCCGTAGTAAAACGTTTGGCAAGGAAAAGGCGCGTTACATCAACCTTGTTGACTAAATAAACACAATATCGTAAAATGTATCTAGTGTCGTTCAGAAAAAATCCGTCAAATGCGATCTTCTCGGTAATATCTGACCTACCTCGTTTATTTTCGACAAGAGGTGACCACATTTTTGTGCGTCTTTTGGAAAGTAATCAGTGGATATCAGCGTACAATATCACCTTTGTGGTGTTTGTGTGCCGGTGCCAAGGGAATATTAATGGTCATTTGCTGAAGTTTATGTGTGAAGACGCTGCATGTCTGTTCGAGCGCCCGAGGAGCAGTGACACTTTAATGTGTGGTAGATAGGAGGGCAGAAGACGTTTGTGTAGCGTCACGGAGTTAAAGGCACTTTGAGGAGAAGCTGTATCGGTTACTGTGACGAATAGGTTGGGTTAAGCGTCTATCATTGATCTACTCAGCACTGAGGACATATTGTGGACTGTGGTGTAAGCTCCTGTCATCATTCACCTACAGTGTTCTACGGTCGGATTGCTCTTCTTCGTCATGACTACAGTTTGTAGAGACTTCAGTTGCCTGATCTCTGGACCACATACGAATACGTTGCCAAAGCAGTGGTCACCACACCTTTGGCGACAAGTGTTCGTAAGCCTACACTAGTTGATGTTTGATGATAAGTTGTCTTTCATGGTTAAAATAATTCGAACCGTTCTGTGGGGTTTCCATCTTCTCTGGACACTTCACAATTCGCCAAGTTATTGTGCTCTCAGTGGCAGTGGCAATACAAAGTGATTCAAGAGCGTCTTCATCATTAAGATAATGTCTGCAGTCTGTCAACAGATAGGGATTAACTTGCTGTATGAAACTCTGACTTAACAACGAAACAGCTATCCCGTTCGCAGAATGCTCCAGTAAGGTGACAAATGAAGCTTAAGCCAGTGAGATGCCGCAGTCCACTGTATGCGCTCAGTGCTAAACCCCTCACAGTAGTTGACAAAATCCTTCCCCCCACCAGTTTATACTAACCCAATGTCGTGTAGCACAGGGTTACGGTGTCACTGTTCGTGTGCTCATGGTCTGCAACCGTTACTGGTCACTACCTTGTGGGAGCTTGCCTAGATGTTTTAGCCCTGGAATTTGCACGTTTGTTTTCTTAAGCAAAACGTTCGTGTAACCTCTTCACCGGAATACCAATTCGATCAGCGAACTTAGAAAGTGAAATCGGATGCTAGTTCCGGAGTTGCTTGGTCCGATGTTTATGGACATATTTGGTTGAGGTCATTAAAGCAAAAGGAAGAAATCATCATCATTACGTGAGCTAGCGATGTTTGTATTCATCTTTGGAACTCCTGAACTTTTGACCTCTGTGGATGGTTTCTCCTGTCTTACTCGAACTGACTGAATACAAATTCTTCAATCAGATGCTTTACTAGCATGTGGGCGTCACAGTGTAAACCACCTGCGCGGACTGCTGATTCATCGATCCGACCGGTTAATTGTTCCAGATCGGTCGAAACGGAATTTTTGTAATGGAAGGGACGTTGGATAACGCACTGCCGAAGAACACATTATCAGCCCTGAAAGTATCAGACCTTAGAATTTATGTATAGCATATCTTAATTGAACGCTGTATTCTAGCCTGTTACTTACCGTACGTGTTTACACAGGTATTGTGTCAAAATACCATGTGCTTCATTTAGTGGTAATATTTGGCTTTAGAAGGATTTCTACACGGCATTAGTCATTTACAGACGATGGCACACACCGTTCGCTTGGCGTTAGACACCAGAGACAGACATTGGGGCTTGACATAGCTGGAGTAATTTGTTTGCGACACGTGTCAGAATTAGCCAGGTGGTGTATACTACTTTATACCAATTTGGATCATTTTGATGGGTTCGGCTTAATCAAACAAGAGAGCGGTTTGTATGAACGCCTACAGAAAAAGTGCGATGGTGTTGCTTGCCGTAAACACTTTTAACATTCGCCTAATGAGTCAGATTGTTGAACCCAATCTGTTCAGTACGATCACTCGCTTACTGGGATGGCCTCAAAGTGATGGACATCATTCTGGTCCTGGATGACGATAACTGTGCTCAGATTTGACTATCGCATTGTTTACGTTTGGTTTGAAACAGAAACTCAATCTGGTAGTAATAAAACCCCGGTTGACACTGTTTGCGAGAACGTATGCCACTCGATATGTTGATCGTCAGTTCTGACGACGATGCAATAGGTGATAGATGTACGGTAAACCGGAGCTATTCACACGCAGTTGTCGGACCGACCTAACCTTCGTTAGTGTGTTAGCCAATAGGATCTTGGGCATCCAGCCATGTAACCATAAGCAAAGCATCTGCTGCGTTCCAAACTCAGGATAAACAATGCGAAGGTTCAACCCAACTGCAATGTAACTGTCCGCTCCGCTTTAATGATTGGATTTTCCTTAAAAGACAACTCGGTCAAACGACAACAGCATTCACATCACTGATCGCGATTAGTCGCCAATTATGTCTCCTGCAATCAAGTGTATGAGTCGCGAGAACCCCATCCCTACATAAAGCTACTGGGCTTTCAGAAATTGACTCAGTTCCTCTTCACCAAGTCACCATGTGCCCAACCGGACAGGACATCGATAAAATGCGCCCAATGTGGCAGACGACCAGTTGGAATTCACATTCTCACGGGTTCCTGACTCGTTTGCATATGGGAATTGTTGTCCAGTAATCCCAGCAGAAAGGGACATCGTCACCCACACCAGATCGAACAACTAAGCCGAGATTTCTGCTGATGCCTTTTCACGTTTAAAAAGTGCCAGCGACTTTATTGCGTTTGTAGCAGGCCACAGCTTTGATGGGTGGTCCCAAATCTACCGATGTGGGCATCAAATTACAGGTTTGTGGCGTGACACACTGGAGGCGAGAAACTAAAGTGATTCACAGAGTGTTCTCCCCAGCGGTCTAATCTTTTGGACTCATTGCGGATGAGTGTGCCGTTGGCCTTGCCGATAGTTTCACATTCAGTATATATGCTTTCCAAACTTGTGTGAACTGCCGTCTGACAACTTTCGGGACTTTCCTGAGGTCGTGTTTGTTTAACCCATGAACCACCACGCCACATGCTGTAGTAATTGCTTCATATATAGTTTGCGAGATTTCGGACCAGCAGTCATTAGGATCTTCTGGGTTAGAACTGCTAAGCTTGTATTATACGCTAGTTTTGTGCGTATGTCTTACTGCTGGGCTAGCCAGCTTCTCGACAACCAGTCGTCGCCCTGTGAAATTAAGAACAAAAAGTATCAACGCGTGATCCAAGTTCAAGTATGTGCTTCAATAGGATAGTCTTCGGATGCTCGTATGATGGATAACGCTTGTTTAATTTGCGTAAGTATTCCCCCTTCCTGGATGAACACGGTCAGCCCACGTTACCGATTTGCACTGGTTACAGGTAAGTGTGGTGCATGAAGTGATTAGACGACCACCCGTAGTTTTGCGATACTTCGAGCATCTACCCAAGAAAAATCCGTTTTGCGGAAATATATACATAGAAACACAGTATGCGGCGTACAACATTAGTGTTTCTATTATCTAGGACTAATTAAACTGACACGAAAGCCCGTGATTTAAGATGTCAGTGGCCATCACTCCAGCCTTGATACTCAGAATGCAGCTCTCTGAGCAAGGTAGAGTAACCTTAGGGACATGGCAATTGGTAAAAGGGATCACGCAACGGGCGGACAGATCTAAATCGGCCGTCGACAATTTTTTGGCGCATCCCACACGGTTTGTCGTGCAGCGAAACCTTCAGAAATGCGACGTGAGATAGGAATACGATAATATGTGCTTCTCAACCGACGAGGACAAGTGCGTGTACGGACGGTTAGACAGTAAATCATCGGTGCGCCACCCAGATTTCCAGGATCCGACGCAAACTATTGGCTGAATGTCTTCTGACAGCTACCTTCAAACGAACACTCCACTAACGATTTCGCATTTGTTTGAACGGTTGAAGTGGTATTAGCCGAACTAATTCTCATGTCTCGTTAATGGACCAGTTTGAAGTAATTAACGAAGAAACTTGTCGCACTAATATTGAGTTCTTTTTGTTTCTGTCTACTTTAAGGCTGTTCCATTACACACGAAATCGGGGGCTGTCGGCAATATCAAAGAACCAGTAGGCACTCATGGGTACATGAAATGTGTGTTCGATCGTCCACTGCAAGCATCAGACGTCGTCCTTTTGCCCTTGTACAAACGAATATTTCCGAAGTGGATCTACCATCCAGTGATCGCCAAAGTGTTCAGATCAAAAATCCCCAGGAGACCGACCCACACATGGGAGAAGGCCCCGATTACTTTACAATTAAGCAAGAAAAAATCTTCTACCTCCAGCGAATTCGAGCCAGATGAGGTGACAATGGACGCGAAACAGATGGCCATGTTTGCTTAAGTTTTTGTTTTTCACAACTCCAATTCGGTTTCTTAATCCTCCGTTTCCATTACTCACGTATATTATACTGTATTTGAAAAATGATTTGCCATCACTGGATGTTGTTTGGTTCTAACTAGTCCCTCATGATTATTCTAAACGTTACTATGCTAACGATGCGAGTTCTCGGCCGTTTAGAATGATTGTACTATTGGTCTCCAACGTCTCTCGTGAACAAGTATATCCTGAGATCTTGCATCAGTCAATTTCCTTTGATCACCAATCGTACGCTTGTCCTGCAGCATAAACGCCTTAGACACGGTTTACTTGGCGTGGTCTCACGTCCGCATGCTGGTTACTTTCACTGTGGCCAGCGAACACATCATGTGTGCAGTGTATCCGAGTGCATTTGCCGTTGACCTACTACTGCATTTGACTGTATTACTGATAAGCGATGTCAGATCAGATAGCAATAGACAAACATGGATAACCACAGCGTCTGAAACGATCCAAAATTGGGAGATGTCGGTGGGAACATGAAAACTGTTTGGTATATATATATATAATGTCCATGATACGGTGATCCTCAAACTATAAATTATGATTAGTGCTACTCATCTTGAATTTAAGTTATCGCTGCTCGGCCCTCCCTCTGAAACGGTCGATCGAATGGACAACCGTTGTGCAGGAAATCACAATTTACGTTATGTGGTTCTTCGGGTACTACAGCAGTCATTCATAACGTGAACCCAACATCGCAATCGAGATTAACAATGACATTGAGATGCACTTCAAATCAGGTTGTTTTAACGAAGTGCTTGAAGACTGAAGGTTAGCAATCTCCAAATGACATAACGCGCCTTACAATAGTCCCTGGCGTGTTTTTCTCGCATCTTGTGAACCATTGGAATGTGACGTCGCTGACGTCACCAATCTCTTAATGCACTTTAAGATGGCACTTTTTTGTTGACGTTTTACTATTCACCTAGTGCTTGATTAATCTTTTATTCGTAATTACGTCCTAGAAGGCCTCATAGCACACATTAAACAATTTGGTCGTCGAACTGTGTATGGCGCGTGACTCGAAAAGTCTTACAGGAATGTTCACCTCGTCACTAACAGCTAATAGCTTTCTGATGATTAAAAATATCGAACAAAACTCGCAGATAGCCTGAATTTGTGGTCTACTTACTGAGGCCGAGCACTGCCACGTATCATGTAATGCATCACGGAGACAACCAATCGAATTGCGTGAAGGCGTTGTGGTATTAACGTTAAACCATTTGATTGAACATGCTTAGTTCATACATCCGTGACAGCCGTACGCCAGCGGCTACTTGTCGCAAAGCTCGTGGTAGTGACGGTGTACACGTGTCATGGGGAAAGTGGGAACATATTGTAATGTATCACTTTCAGGCCGCTGTAGTGCGGAGTGTGGGTAGCTGCATAAGATGAAACCGGTGCAACTGAAGTGCGGAAACATTTTGGAAGGTGTGATATTCAATATGATATATATATATATATATATATATATGAAGGTGGAGCGGCCGTATAATTTTGGCATGGAGTGTACTAAATCATCGTCCAAGTCTAGACAACAGTAATCGGAGTTCAAACTTTCGATCACACTAGTGCTATTCGGTGTCGTTACTACTGCTTTATTGGGAGTTTATACGTGCCAAACATATTACGCTCTAGAGGGACAAAAATTTGTTTCGAGCTTTCATGCTCACTGTTGAACCTCGACAGAGGGGACTGATAAAAATTACTACTGTTCACGGGGAACCGTCTCCGAAACACAAACTGGCGAAGTATCACGTGCCCAGTGTTCACCGCCGTTCTCAGTGGACCTTAGTCTGAAGAATAGCAAGTTAAAGAACAGTTATTGTTTCTGAAAAGCGATCACACTGTACAAATTAATTACATCCCATTCTGCCTGAGAAATGGTACCCACTGCAGTACTGTTGTAAAATGTGTCTGGATCTTTCGCTATTTGATTTTCGACATGTGAATATGCATTCGGTTCGTGTTGGGCTACCAAGCGATCCTCAAGGCCGCGTTTTTCCGGTTTGATCCAGGTTTCTAGTGCATTCATACGTGTAAGCAATTCACAAGGATCTTCTCGACCAGAACGATTGCACAGCGTTGTCTGGAAATACTGTGCGAACGGGATGGGAGCCGCCGCTGGTTTCAGTTCGTATTCGGCCGCCAGCTGATCTACCAATGGCGGATACACTAAAAATTCCGGGCAGTCTACGACACTCTCCAAATGAAATTCGTAGCGTGCGCCAAACAAGGGAAATTGTAGCGAATCACAGGATTCCTTTGGGCAGCCGTCGTCTGTCAACGGAGGCTCGATGTGGTTGACGGTGAACGATTCGCGTGGAAAGCGGACAGAATAGATCGAATTTCCAAATTCGAGGGCGGCTCTCCCTTTGTCTTCATTTAGGCGCGGAGACGAATTATAGGCTTGATTTGCGCGGCGCACAAGCTCGTATGCATTGGGAATGGTTGCTATGAAAAAGCCACCCGGGCGAAGACAGCAACTGACATTATTGAGAAAATTATGAGCCTGGTACAGATGGGACAAGAAAGACAGGTGAAACGATTCAAAATTAGATTTGGTGGCCCTACTTCTATCAAGCTAGATGGGAGATACCACAAGAAACACGGTTATATGGCGTGGCGATTGTTAACAGCAATTAAAAACCGTACAGTTCAGCAGAGTGTTGCCTGTAACACAGCTGTTCGATCACGTAATTTCCAGTCAATTTAAACAAATAGCTAACCATGCATACAGGCACGTCCTTTATTTGAGATGTCAAAAATTCACAAATCAAAAGGACTTAATGATAGAAACACACCTAAGCTTCGAAACATTGTAAGACTGATATCTAGAACGCCACAATGTGTTGGCTATCAATATACTAAGGGAACAGGCTCGAGTAAAGCCAAACCAAAACAGCAGTATTCATGGCAACCTGAGACCAAGAGTAACCATCCTATTCCGGATTTCGACAACCAAGCGAAGTTATCTCGATAAAGTCAAGTGAATGGGAACTATGAATAACATTAAAAAAAAAACTAACCTGGAAAAAGCTCTCAAAAGCATAGTGAAGACAGAACTGACAGCTAACTAGCTCGTATTGTCTGTCACATAAAATGCTTCTGGATATATCAGCAGTGCAATCTGATACGTGGAAGTCCGCCGTGTACAATTTGCGACGCCTGTTGCGTAGCTGATTATACCGCTGTTTGCATGCGTCCACCGATGCACTCGATATATCCACAAACGTGACGTGATCTACACCGGCTTGTGCCCATTTTAACTGATCACCACCTTTACCACAACAAAAATCCAAAATTCGGAAACGAGTGTCGTGACCGAACTGATTTCGTGCATGCTGAAGGTAATCGTTGAAAAGAATACTTTTTATCCAGTTGTTGAAATTGCGCAAATGAACGATTCGTGTTTGCTCTCGATAATGAAGTGAGCTACTCGTTGGACAGCGAGCAGCCTCATCGTAGAATTTCGTGACGTTCACAGCATTTGTCTCCTTGATCGACATCGCAGCTGGAAAAAAAACATTTTGCCAGAACATGCTTACATAATAGATGTTTGCAAAAGCACTAGCTTTTGCAATGGACCTTTAAGAAAGAAACACAATATTGGAAGTAGTGAAATGAAAAAAAAACTGACATACGAACAGCCTCTAGGTTACTCAGATTTTTGAACATTTGTTTCCACGTAATCCAGGGCAAGATAGTGTTAATGAGGGTGACATTTAACAAGAGGAAGACCCTAATAAGAAAAAGTCACCTACAAAGCTAATGACTGTGAAAGCCACGACCACATGGCAGCGCTGTTCAAACAAAATCCCGGGCCATTCATCAACAATCAGAAATGATCAGTCGTTTTGATTCAGCTAAGAAATTGGTCGTTGGGTTGTCGATTAGACTTGATAAGGCAATTAACGTGGCTTTTTCAAAGAACGTCCCAACTCTTAGCTAGTGGTTGAGGTTTTACTCACAACCTGCATCAAGAAATCGCTAATAAATCACGCGCTATCATTTAACTAAAAAAGGTCATCTAAAGCTCCGCGCAGATAATGCTCATAACTGCCAATTCCAGCCGAGAATAAGTAGCGAAAACAATGCACGCGAAAGTATTCACATATCCAGCGGTGACACCGCCGACTTTATATAAGAGAACGGTCGTAACTACGTCATTGTCTAACCACTCTCTCGTTTCGTTCTTTTTAATGCTCAGCTTGGTCGACTTTCTCCGGATGAGAAGCGGCTAGGAGGTATGTTTGGTGTCCGGACGCAAGGCACTGATAATGGCGACAGACTCCTGCAATTGTGCGCATCCCACGGCCTGTATATTTCGACACAGAAAAAAGCACTGTGTTACTTGGAGACCACCGTGTGCTTCCCAACCGTGGACACAGTTGGATCATATAGCAGTTAGTTACAGGTGGCGCCACTCTGTTAAGGACTGTCGTGCCTTTGGGAGCATCCACCTGGGTTCGGTCCATACTGTTGTGCGTGCCCGTTTTGTTTTATCATTTGCCCAGAGGAC
>LUCH01002539.1:0-11667 GCA_013368495.1 Paragonimus heterotremus
TATAGTACCCATTGTAGCCGGCCGGGTGTATCTCCTCTACTTAGACTTTGTTAACAGCATACAAAAACAGGATGATCTGCATTGAAAACCATAAACGGATGTAACGAAGTGGTAACCTAAGCAAAGACTTTGAAACATCTTGGAAATGACTAACCTCTGCCACAATCCAAGTGAAACATCTTTCTCAGGCTAATTAAAAATGGATGTTACTCATGATTACAAAAAATATCGCCTTATTCTTTTAGCTTCTGACACACTTTTCCAATGCCGAATTGGAATAGAGAATACTGGAAAGAAAACTTAATGCTGATGATCTTTCTCTAGCTGCACACTCTTATTCTGGTGACAAATGTAAACCTAGAAGAGAAAACGTGACGAACGGTTGTCTTCGGTAATTCGTAATCAGATCAATACAATTATATAGAATCAGCAAAATAGAAAACAAAACAAAGAGATTTAGCAGAATATCATTGGATCATGCAGAGCGTTACAAAATATCCAGGCCTCTATAGGTCAGTCACTCTGAGGGCAAATCACCAGTGTTAATGATAAGTGGTTTAGTGTTCCACCCACCATTACGTCACAAAGTTATCGGTTGGCATTTAGGTGGGCTTGCAGACTGGTGCTATGCTCTTTGACATCGGCAACCGCAGGGCTTATACAAATTTTTTTGAGTAAAAACAAAATCGTATTGGGTATTCTAATGGCGATCAATTCAGTGGTAGCCGAAATTCGTTGTCTGACCAGTTTGGGGCGGTTTATCGGGACTTTGCAGACTACACGAAACCCCTGAGTGCGGTCAACCGGGCGATCAGAATCTGCCAAATGTGTGACGACTGCACTCTTAATGGATTGGGTCGAACCTGTTCTGATCCACGCTGGATGGTGTTCTTTGATCCATTTTGACAAACGCTTCGTCGTACGACCTAAGTATTCTGCCGTACAACAGCAGGAAAATGAGTATACAACCATGGATTGGCCGAGGATTGGAAGTGTGTCTTTCAAACTCAAAGTCAGCATGTGAGATTTGGTGAACCAACTGCGCAGCGTTGGCACCAGAAACGTGTGCCTAAGAGTCCAATAAACTCGATGGTTAAGTGTCTCTGTTGCAATATCACTCTTAAAAGGGAGGCGGATGAAAACAGCCTTCTTTTCCACAGTGGTAATCTGACTCCGTGGCTTAGACACCATCATGTTCTGGACTATGAGACAATCGGGGTAGCCATTTTCTCACAACACACTGACGACTGTCTCCAGTTCCTGGTCTACTGTTACTGCAAAGAAAATTTTCAATGCTCTACTAGTCAGCCAGCGGACGAGGTTTCGTTTATGTTCTAAAGACACAAAACTATGGGAATTTGTATACTGCCCAATCCAGTTCGTTCTACGATAAGCGGAGCGTTGTAAACTACAATCTAGGCGCCTATTCAAATTCACATCTAGAACATGGAGTGAGTTCTCTGATTCTGTTTCAGAAGTAAACGTAATGGTGGTGTGAGCCCGGTTGAATGAGTGGACGACACCGGGTAGGTCATTCTCAGACTTCAGTAGAACGAGGATATCCTCTACGTGTTGTCGATAGAAGCACAAATTGCTGATGGACTCAGTTGCTGACGTTCAAGCTTGCCCATGAAATTATCTGCTAGTAGTGGGTTCATTGGGAGCTCATCAATCTGACGATAGAGTTCGTTGTTAAATTTAAGCTGAACGTTGTGAGTACATCGCAGAAGCAGTTCTTTCAACATGGGTGTCGGTATGCTGAACCGGGTGTTCGATGAGTCGATATGTCCACAAATGAAATTGACTGTCTGAAGCAGTCGGACATTTGTGAATAGCGAGCAGACGTCTAACGAACACATGTGCTGGCTATTCGTATTAATGTTCTCTATGTCATTAACAAAATCGAACGTGTGGACACAGTTGCCGGGGAATAGGTTCAAGTTGTTCTGCTAACTGCTTTGCTATTCACTGGTACGAGGAATTGTACATATCAAGAATATGCCTCAACAGATGATTTGGTTTACGAATCTTGGGTGGACCGTATATAAGACGGATGATAGAGCCAGTGGGTTTAAATCGTTCGAACTATGTGTCTGTAATTATTCCTTGTTGCAAAAATCGCTTGAGACCGTTTACGATTTGCCTTACGATCTCGATTTCTTTTTTTCTCGGTTTCAAGTAAGCCTATATGTAAACCTATAAACCTGGTTTCCAAAAGCCTACGGCGCACGGTACTAGATTACTTTCTTTTTGAGAAGAATCCTTTAGTCAAACTGTCTTAATCCAGTACAACAGAAACATATCTGAGAAAAGATCTTTATTAACTAGCCTCATGTTTTCAGGAGACTGAGCAAAATTCTGTTCGTTGGCGTGTCCACCTACTGCCAGAATATAACGAGTGTACTTCCTGTGACGAGTAAACATATACCTTCTCAAGCATTTATGTCGCATCCCCGATATCAGTAATATATAAATAGGTGGGAAGAGTGGTCATAGGACACACGGTGCATCGATCAAGCTTGTTTTCCACTATCGAACTTTATGTTGACTACTTCATGTTTGCATTGAAAAATTTCTCGGCGTTCTTTGACGACGTAGATAGAGAAAACCTATGTGTATGACGTTAGACGAATCGATGTCAAATAGCAGCCAAGAAGACGGATGAACAATGTGATTGGCTATTTATGAACTGGGTGTTGACCAGCAGATTTAGTGGTAATTTATGACCTTTGAAAAACTATACTCACTGAACACATCATGGAAGCAGAATGAAGACATTTTGCGATATGTTAACATTTGTTTCTGTTCTCAACAGCCGCAGGCGTAAAACGTGCCATACCTGTTAAACATCTGTTGATAATGGCTCACCACGTTGACACGGTAAACCCATCCCAGATACTAATGCTCAACCGAAACCTGAAGTTATTGGCATCCTTGTGCACATCCGAACATACCATCCGGCGATACGTGCACACAGTTGGTTTAGGCAACTCGTTGGGTTACTAAAGCCTTGAGTACATAATACTTGGCGTGCTTGTTGGCTTGTCTAGACGTTGTTTGTCCTTATCTGTATGGTATATATAACTGACATGTTTTACGTTTACGGGAGGTGATGGTAAACCAAATGTTAACGTTTCGCAACTTATCTTTTTTTTAATCTGACGAATTTGCGGTTTCTGACTCAAGCGATCAATTAGATTTGGGTTATACATGCGAATAATTTTAATGTCTTCTGTTAGTATACAAATTGTTGTCGCTGTCTGGCCTGGAATTTTGCCTAACTGCGTTGATAACTGTATCATTGACCTCACTTGGACTGGGGTCAAAGGACAAGTTATTATGAGTGTCCGGTCGAGGTGTACGGGCAACTTGAGCATCACTCACAACCGAATGACAATTTCGGTCGTGCCTAATGTGATGCCAAACGTGGAGTGATCAACACAGTCGCATCATGAATGTGTGACCAGAGTTCACATACAGGTCATGGTAAGGGTTATGCACTACTCACGAGCTCTAAAGTGAGAGAACCTTGAGTATAATACTTTTTTGAAAAGGGTTAAGTAAAAAGTATATGACAATGCGAAAGGTGCGATAAGTCTTGAGTGATGTTTAAGTTGTATCAACCAAAATCTCCTACGTCCTAATGATACTACCAAATAAAGGCATGTAAACGAAACACAACTTTGGATCTAAGATTATTCTCGATTATCTTATCACCATTTCGCCGGATATGATACTTCTGGTACGATGCGCGTTGCTGAACTTAATCATTTTTATCGATTCAACTCTGATGGTATGCATCGAACTTCGATTTCTTATTGGTGCAGAGAAATGTGTCATTTCTATGTTTGTGATTTCTGTCTTGCACATACCTATGTGTCTAGAACTTTGAGGTGTAAAAGATGAGTGATCAGTAATAATCACAGATGTTCATAAGTTGACTTTTCCTCCTGCCATCACGGTATTAACTGAAAAGTGCTCAGAGAAAATGTAAGTTTCTAGTGTGTTTTTGTGGGCTGCGATAGTCCAGACGTTCTCAACTGGGTTCGAGTATGGACAGTAAGCTAGTAGTTGAACTGCGCAGATTAAAATCCACGAGTTTTTGAGGTGGGCACTATGTACGAACTTATTCGGTTGGAAACTTATATCCACCTCCTAAGAAGAGATAGAAAGACTTTACTAGATGTTCTGACTTGCGAATTAGCTGTCTGCTTTCTAATCACCATTTCGTTCAGAAAAACCTGTTCACTAAGCGGTCACATGGCTGCCGTCGTAGTCTCCGCTGAAGGTACTTAACTCTTCTTTCCTGAGGGTCGTTGGAATTGAACTTTTCTTATCAATGTATACCACTTTCTCTCTAGTCATGATTCCAACTAGCCCCCTACCCGCCTTATTCACTTCTCTATGTGGGGCTTATTCAGACTTCTTTATATTTATGTTTTTCGGATGGCAGACAACACTCACAATCGAAAACACGGGATTCTTGACTTTTAAAACAGCGCATTATCGAAAACAATCTACTACTCACGGCATAAAAAGTTTGTCCATACACAACACAAACCCCACAAGATCGTAGGTACTAATCCACAAAATTTGGCCGGCGGTTGGCTAGTTCACGGTCATCGAGTGAACTTCATGGTGAACGTACAAGCCTACATGGCGCACACTAAACTGTACACTGTCGGTCAAACAATAATCTTTAGGACAAATCATTTCTTGGAACCTGTAGATTAACTGTGAGCAACAGACATATACAAACCCTATGAAAATTGAACACGACAGCAATAGTCGATAAACGCATAGATGTCATGATTAAGCGACCGCACGATGTACCACCAACAACGCATATATAACAGCGGTTTTGATAAAGAAGGCGTTCAATGATCGCATGGAAGTCACACAGTAACCAACGGTTAAGGGTAGGATTGTTGAAAAAAAATACTTAAAAATGAAGAAGAGTTTGGTGTTCACAGTACGACCCTCATTAGCAGTATCAGGCATAAGTAGGTTGTGGACAACTTGCAATCCATCTTTACGAAGCTTTTGTGTGGTGTTTCAGTTCACTTCAGCTCCTCCTTATTAATTACGCAAGAATAGTTAAGCACCTAGTTACTGCGTTGGACCGGGCTCCAGAAAAATCGCCTACGGAAAGATATGCTGTTCTTCCGAACACATCAGTCAACTGAGGTTTGCTGTTTCTGTGTATGTGTGCTAATGGGACGTCTATTCAGTCAGGATAAACAAAGCAGTTTATGGTTTGCTGCTGGTGACGCAGTGACTGTTGTCGCCATAACAACCGGTCATCATTTTCCACTCGGCAATGTATGCGAATTCCGAAAGTACGTTTGATTCCATGAAGCTCCATGCCGATCCATATGCAGACGAACAATGACAAAACAGTTGACACCAAAAAATGATTTCACCGACAAAAAATTGCACCTTTCATATTTGGTCCGCGCCGTCTGGATAACGCTGTCGGCCTCTGTATATTTTCTTCAAGGTCGTTCAAACAACACATCAGATGGATAAAACAACGGAAAGGCTTAGAATAAATGACTGGATACCATAAACAGAACTCATCAGAGTAAAATGCACATCAGGCCCACAAAAAATTCAGACGTTAAGCGCAAACATACAGAATGGTAAGCACAATCAATGAGTGATTGGCTTGCCCTTCACATGCGAATTGGGTATTTGTCCGTGGAACGTCTGTGGTGGACTACTATGAGTAGGCTGTCATACCCAAACATGCTGTAACTCGTCGGGCACAGTTGAAAAAGTTGAGTATTTCCAAAAGTTTGACTGGTTATGCGTCCCAGTATCCTTTTGTATTATTCAATAAATGCTGAACCTCCTCTGTTCTTTTAGAACATGAAAGACAGCGATCACTATCCCTGCTCAATCATCCAGTTCGAATGCGTGAAGATGTTTTTGTTCGCGTTCGTCTCGTAATTTCTCGTTGTTCCTGTGTGCTGGGAGCTTGGAAACGTTCGATCATGATGCTATACCATCAGCTGTGTTTATGGTGGGCCGAATGTCATTGCTTTAATGGTGACCAGACAAAAACCAACAAGCGACAACAGCCAGGCTGATTCGATCAGACAGAGGTACATAAGGCTGGATCACCCTGGAAAGTGGGTTGGAATTCCGAGTTTAAAGCGTGAGTGCATGTTCGACAGTACGTTGGCGCGCAGGTGACGCAACAAGAAGACTGTCTTGTTGAGGGGAATTTCCCTATAAGCTGAGATGACACAATATCAGTATGGTTCAAGATGGTAAGTCGAGACACTGAACTGTTGAGTATCCAAGCCATTCGTCATCAATAAGCAGTTACCAGAGGTCCATACATCAGGATGGTGCGAAAAGACGTCTAATAAAGCACAGTCTTTATTGTCCAACTCGCTAGTAGCCATGCCACACGCGCGCTCGCGACTTTGAATAACAATTTTAATCCACAACACCCCCCGGTTTCCACTCACACGTCTTGTGCACTTCTGCCCGGTTTGTGTGTGAGCGGCGCCTTCTATCGGGGGGTTTTCTGCTTGCCAATCTTCGTCCGTTGGTCCGATTTTGTTGAGCGACGGCTCGTCCGATTGCTCGTGTTGTCCTCCGTCCATGCACTATGGGCTTTGACCGTACTCCACGACCGTGTCGAGATATTCCTGTAAGTGTTGGAATAATCACGCCTCCGATTTGGCCGTCCATCCTCTTTTGTCTGTCATGTCCCGCCCGTTGGTCCGATCCAGTCGGGCGATGATTCATCCGGTTGCCCACGCTGTCCTCGATCCGCTCATTGTGGTTTTTTGAACTCAACTCCCCCTGCGTTGAGGTATTCCGCCGAGAGTTGGAATACTCGCACCTCCTGCCTGATAGTCTACCACAATGTTACTGACGATTTAGGGCACAAAGTTGGAAGCCATCTTGCATTCCAGACTATTCATTTTGGCGTAGTTTCGTGTTCCTTCGAAATATGTCGTTAAAGTAAACTGTCAAATTATGTACCTTTTTATACAGAAGGTGAATTGACCTTGTCGTGCCATCTAATAGGCTATTCAGGATTCAATTTGTTCGATATTCCGGTTATCTGTAACTACCATGTGGTCTACTTCTGTCAACCGTTGCTCCTCTCAACCCGTTTCCTCCTACAGGCTCAAAATATGCCTTGTCAAGATAGAACGTCATAAGTCAGCTTACTTATTCTATATCTGGAAGACTGCAGAACTCAAGCAATCTCTCCTCCTGCGCTGTCCATTCAGTTTACCACTTGACGTGGAGCATGTCTACAGCACTTTTTATGCACTGCTCCTTTTTAAAAGGAAATATAATAATTGTCTGCTCTTTGAGGCGAATCGACGGTTCGTGTTCAGGATATACACTCTTAACTGGTAACCAATACTGCAGTCTGTTGATATGCTTAGATTAAGTGTGTTCGACGTGAGTGCTTCACTATCACACGGGTGTTAATTTTTTGGCGTCGATTTAGGCCTCATTTTCTGGTCTTTGTGGGTGGTCATCTTCAACTAGCCCTTAAAAGAGACACTTTTGATTGGCAGATGCACCCGTCCACCCTCTTTATCTCTCATTAACGCGTTCTCGGCCATGATTAATTGGCGTCCTTTTTTTGTACAAAGGCTAAAAGTACATTTGACTCACTGGTCCGCAGTATTTCCCATTGAGTTACGAAGTGGAGCCAAGTTTGTTGGTTGAGTGCATACGTACACGTGAACTAAAAAATCCTACCCTCCAAAATTTGTGGCATTATCAAGTTGGAAATGAGTGGCGTATAATTATGGATGAGATATTTGAGCTAAACAGCGAGCTTCTCTTGGTAAACCTGACTTGCATTGGTAATCTCAGTGAGTACTGACCAGAGACATTGCTTCCCGAGCGTACACTGACTCACGCTATTACATGGATGGTAAGCACACACTGATCCGGCGGCTAGTAACTATCTATTGACAATCCATCATTGATTGTGATCATACTGAAGTTATTCGTGAAAGCTGTTGATATTTTGAGATTGAGATGATTCTGGCAGTAAAAGGCAAATGCGTGGAAGTGAAGCAAACCAGACGCAGAAGGGTTAATCAAACGACTTGAGAGACACGGAGGTTAATGTACACACACAGCGACAAAGTCTAAGATATCAGAACATTAGATCAAAAAGTTCACGACACATCCCATTCTTGACATGTATTGATTAAAAACCAAGTTGGGTAAGGCAACAATAAACTGGATGTAAGGTACTGGTATGTGGAGCCAGATAATTTTGGTAGACTAACCCAATTCCAACCTAAACATTCTGACAGAAAGTTCCTAGGTTGGTTGACAAAGAGCGAACCTCCCAATGGATCACCTCAGTCAAGATAACAGAGATTGGATGCGTAGATAGGAGTTACCTGGATGAATGTGAGCAATAAGATGGTAACGATTAACAGGCGTATTGTGAGCCAATATATTGAAATTTAACGTTTGCCTATGGAACCTGGTCTTTACAGATCAAAGAAAAGCATACAACCTTTACCTTTTATGGCTGACGGGTTCGTCACAGTTGAACGTCAGTAGTACATGTGAGACCATTGAGGCTTCAAGGGAATGCATAATTCCTACTTGATCTCATCTTCCACCATGGCTTCTAACGGCAACTTCGTTACTTACGTAAAAAAAACCAGACGAAATATCACCCGTTACGTGGTTATCTTGAAGGGTATCAGTAACCTGTCCCGTAACCTTCAACGCGCCGTCACAGTCGGGATTCCTCTGTCAGATCAAAATCAAACATTTGACCTAACCGACTTGTCCACTGTTTATCGTTTTTATTAATGGAAGTAAGAAAATAATGCCATAGAAACCTGCGTAGCATAATAGAACAATGGCTAGCCAGGAGCCTGCAGACTTTTGTTCCGTGTCCCTTTCTCATAACGTCTTTCGAAAGCGGATGACTACGGCTCAAGAGTTGAAGGCTGTGCCTTCAAAACACATTCGGATTGTGCGTCATTGGGTTGCAGGATTGGGCCAAAAAAGATGACAGTCAACTGTGTTTAGACACGTTATTGGACGTGGCACACTTGTTTTGAGGCGTTTTGTTTCAGTTGATTATTATTTGAACTTTGGATCACCCAGCCACATATGTGCGTAAGGCCGATAGCGAATCGATACTCTAAGGGTAACAGGTCGGTCACTGCCATCATTCGCGATGGGTTCGCAACCAGTTGTGATCCAAAGTTGGGATTGATGGTTGGGACGTGCTCAGTTGAAGATGAATAGCACGACACTCAACACGGTTGTCTCAAAACAACGCGCATTGGGTTTTCGATCTGAAATATATCAAGAGTAGATGGACCCTAATCCGAATCTGCTTAACTGAAACGTTTATGTGAACGCAAAAGTCGTAATCAAGTGTGAGTGGTGTTTACTTTGTTCCAGACAGCATTTCGGACTTGTGGATGTTTGCTGAACAACGCACATACGAGCACAAGCATAACAAAAAACAAAAAACAACTGACCGAATCACTAGGTGGAAATGCATAATAAATGATTACTGATGAAATGGTAGACTTACTTATTTAACTAAGGAATTCCACTGCCCTGTCCCACTGCTACATCAGCCGTAGTAAGCAATAAACACAATGCCTAGTAATCATCATAAGGGACTTACATTGAGGCATGTAGCCTCTCGGATAGCAACCATAATCTGTTCAGTTATTCAGTACAAATTTTAAAAAAATCATCTTTCGGGACGTACCGTTACTGTCAGCGACTGACTATCAATTATGAATGGGCTGAATCTGTTCCCGCATTCTGTTACGATCTATAGAACTGAGTGATCTAAACGGCAGATAGTAAAAGCACTGGAGGTGAGTGAAAATATTACAAACATAAATTAGACCATAACATAGGTCAGGGACAGATGGCTATCTAGTTGGGGCATGTTAGCGAATCCTTGTACCTTGAGACCAACGCCGCACTGGCTTTAGAAGGTTTAAGCTTTTATAGGCACAATATAAACTTCCGGGAAACAAGATCTGAGGACGTTGATGTCCGAGAACTACTTCGATTTTGTATGACGTCCAAATAAGACAATGATGTTTTGGGCCATGAAGTGTTGTACATATAGCGTAGTTGCATGTGGACTTGTTTGGACTGGATATGCCAAACACCCCTTTATCTTCTGAGCAGGTTTACACGGAATCAGCCAACTGTCAATGAGCACATCACCCTGTTACAAAGAACCGAGGTTCCATAGGTGCATGGTTAGCATCCTGATGAACGGGAAAAATGAATTTGTAAACTTGGACAGTGAAATCCCCAGGAAGCAGTATTAAAACTCCTGAAACCTTAATTTTTGTCTAGGGTAACTGGGATAAGTTATCGATGGTTACGTAGTGTGATTACGGAGTTGAATCGTGTGAGGTTTGTCGAGCCGTTCACGAACTTCCTCTTCTTTTCTGACCAGCCTGCTTGCCTAACCTAAATCACATTGAAAATTTTCCAAATTGTTCAAAGTACCAGAAAAATTTAGACAGGTAACACGTGGCCACTGTATTATCAAATTCTTGTTGACATAGTTTGATACATCTTTGTAATAAGGCTGTAATTTTGAGTATGATGTGGGACTAGAATGTGTAATCGGGGCAGAAGTTGCTGACAAACAATACAGACTAATCAGTTTAATCGTACAAAACTGTAGAGTCCTTAACTTGTTTCTAAGCCCTATCCATGTGCTTATTACACTTATATTTATTTCTGCAGTTTAGCCGCAACCGATCAACCATCGTCCCACATAGATAGATTGTAGTAACTTTTTACTGCGGTATTCAATAATCGTTAAACTTCCCCAAAATTTTCTGTTAAAGTGTTGCTGGGGCTTCGATATCCACATCTAACCAATAGAAGTTCGGCTTACTCACACAAAAAGTGCAGTCCTGTTTCTACTGAAAACAACTGACGTCCTAAGATTCGCTTAGCCATTTACAGAATAGAGATTTGGTTGAATAACCTTGTGAGTTTTAGACAGTGTTATCGTTGATCGATCAGCAAAACAGCTGCCTAATGCTGTCCGTCTGTGTAAGCTTGAGCAAATGAGACACCGGTGCACATAAGATTGTGTACAAGGTCAGAAATTCAAGCTAGACCGCATGAAACTTTAAGACAATATGTTTAGGCTACGGAATGAAAGGTGTAGCTTTCGTCAAAAGTCACAAACTTTTGCTTGTATGGTTAGCACACACACGCACACACAGAAACACATTCAAGTTCTTCATGAAAATGCACCCTGAATTTTCCAAGCAATTCAGGTTACTAGACGCTCACAGGCCGGTTCTTGAGGCATGCCATCATGTGCTGAAACCTGAGCGAAGCCAATTGACATTGTAGGTCAAACTGTATCTTCAGTTTGAAAACGGCACAGTCAATCTAACAGAAACTGTTCACAAAATGCAGCAGACTTCATGCAGCTAGGACGTTGTGTGTTCACCATCAAGGATGTGCAACCAACAAATTTCCATTAAACCGCATAATAACATAGACAATTTTCAGATACATTTCACATTCGAAGTTCCGGATGCCAGTGTTATAGCCTCATTTAAAGAGTAGCAATCTCGATTGTGTGATTTGAAATTGGAACGGATTGTGAGATGTCTCAGCTTTGGCCTCCACAACCCATTA
>LUCH01002539.1:21174-31845 GCA_013368495.1 Paragonimus heterotremus
GATTATAAAGTACTGTTGGATAAACAAGTAGGGAGGGGCAGAGGACAACACTGAACCGGCGAGGACCGGATGTGCTCTGGTCCTCCGCTGGCCACCAATAACTAACGTCCATTTATCACGGTATCAATCACGTAAATAACCATTGCTGAATACTGTTTTGTGCTGATTCTAAAGCCTCTCACGGCCTCCTTTTACTGGGCACTGTATCGCACGCAGTACACACAGCTGGTCGATAGTGAACGACTAAAAAAGAACGGTTTTTCAGTGTTGGGTAATACACCACTTCTGATGATGATTTCTACAATGACTGTTATCTGAGTGTAGTTGACAGGCTCCGCGATGTATTCTTGTCATATCAACTGTTATGCCTCTTAAGTATTAACCTGGAATGTTAAAATGTCGTTGGCACTGTGATTGTAAGCATCATTTCGTCAAGTTAATTTCAGCGTTCGTTTGTGGGAATAAGATCGCATAATCGAGCGGTCCAAGGTGGGCAGTCAACATGGTGACACTATTCGAACTGCCGTACACTGCTGCATCAATAGGTCGATGACATATATTTAACACGTCTGATCGTCACGAAGTTAGACTCTTGTATTATGAACCATTTCACTAATAACCTCGAGCTGTAGGAGATATGTTGAGTGGGGTTTATATCATAGTTGAGGCCGGCTAGAAATGATGACTGGGTGAACTACTGGTATTCATCAGGTATCATGTAGGCATAGGGGCCAAAGTGAAAACAACCAACAATCACCAAAGTTTCTACTCATTTTGGTGATTTTACATCCATAAAGTACACGTTTGAGTAACAGTACCTCTGGCTTAGTGTAAAGATAGTATATTACATAACTCTATTTAAATCGTGCCGACCGATTGTTTCAAAGACTCGTATCCATTGTCTTGGTGTACTTACTCAATTAGCTTGAAGGTTTCGCCTGGTCCGGCGGTCAAACTCTCTAAACAGCTCTGTTAAGTCACAGTCTCATTCGTTCTGCGTCCATTTTGGTATACGGCTTAACCGCGTTACCAAACAGTACACAAGATTCCGAGCCAGTCTTCTCTTCGCAACAATCATTTCTTTCGTTGAGAGACAGATATGATACAAGCAAAACGAATCAGGTCCAGCAGATCTCATGTGACTGGCTCTGCTGATTGATCGATCAGTCGATGAACACATCTGTCGGGAAATCTTCTAACCAGTTGTGTGGCACACGCTGGAACACGCTCGAATACAAATGCACATCCACACAAGCGCATTCACATATACACTCATCTTGACATTGTGAGTGAAAATGTGGGGGCCTGGTTACACACAAACATCATATATGTGGAACACGGTTGAGGGCTGCATACCTTAAGAAGAAAGGAATACTTCGTTCCAGATTCCACAACCGGATTAAAATGTATCGATGCTATCCACCGGGTTGGGATTCAGCCGTGAGTCAGATGAAAATGTATATATCATCATTAGACGAGTGGCAACTTCCACATTTTTTGCTAACTAACACTTGTTCTGTTTCGAAATTGTAACCTAAAAGAAATTTACTTGTAAATCGAAAGAGTTTAGTATCCAGATTTTCAGATTCACTAGTGGCTCCTTATATTGCTATTAGCACATCTTCCCTTCGGTTGACGCACATTCTCACCTAAAATAAAATCCGCTAATTACTGTGGGTGGTGTCCAGCTCATAGTAACAGAATTCCCCGATACTTACCAGTGACAAACAAGACACTCATCAGGTTTAGTGAATTATGTGACGTTAACTTAACTTCACTGTCCTACTCGTGAATTCATCGATTGGAGTTAACAGGTGCTGCACCTCTTTCTGAAGCAATTGGCCGAACAAAAACTGCTCCCAAAAAGAACATGTTCACGCGTTCGGTTGAGACAGTTTGGCCAATAATAATATGAAGTCAATAATGTACTAATTCACAGGACTACTAAGGAATACATGGACCACAATTTAAACCCCGGACTGCGAAATAAATGAGACTGAAATCCTCCGTTTCCTTTCAACAGAAACCCACTGACGTTCAAAAGTGTGAAGACTACAATCTGACTGATGCTCAACGTATATCAAAAAATTTCTAATACCTAAAAGTAACCAGCCTATGATATCAAGTAATTTTCAGTCTCAGCTAAGCACGAAGCCACAGTGGTCAACACAGATTTTTTCACTCAGGTTCCTAGCTTCATGAGAATTTGTGGATGAAATAAAGGTCAGCTGTTTGTATGATCATGTTTTTGTGTTGATTAGAAAGCAAAATTTCCAAGACGGTTAATAAAGGTTGGAAGAAAACTTAAAGCAAACGAAGCTACTGGTGTTCAACATGTCAACATCGAACATTAAATCACACTGAAGCGGCATATTTGCAGGCAGCCAACAGCAGCAAACTGATACACAAAAGGGCACACATTTCATGATCTACGGGAATGAGTTATGATAGTGGTCAAGAGAAGTGTGGCAAAATACATTAGGTAGACCGTAAGTGGAAACCTAATACAGTTGCATCAAGCAGGACACAGTGACTGTCTCTTTAACTGTGACATTTGACCCACAATTGTGAGTAAGATTCCTCCATCAAAGTGAAATAATTAGACCTGTCGGTCAGTGTCAGGTGCTAACAGGTAATTGTGGATTTGGTTGAAAATAACCTGAACATCAATAATTTTTCATTTTCAATGCCCAGACTCAGGAAGACTAGGATTACGTCTCCTCGTAATTTCGTGTGACCCACTGGTAGTTAACCTGATGGTCTTGTTGACCAGGCCTTTAATTCCACTGCCGTACAGTTTGAAAGTTCGTGTGATCCAGTGCCTTTAGTTACTAGTTCGATGCTGGTACTTCAATTTTACATGTAACGTGGTGTGCGCTGACAATTTAAACTCAGTGTAGGTACGTTTACACAGTTTGGCCATGAAATATTCGATAGTTCTTGCGTAGTGGTCTTCTGCTATATCCCACTCCACCGAGCAGTTACAGTGAGGTTCAAAGAAACCTTGAACAAACGTTGAACCACGATTTCAGATAGGAGATACCACTTCGTCGCAAGTAGTGTACCATCTAATCTCCGACTGAAGACATTACACGTGATGGCAGGAAGCAGTATTCGGTTTTGCAAGCATGTTACAGGATTCGACAAAAGCTGAAACAGATTTTTCTCATAGCTTACTCTTATGCAGAAGTGAGCTGTTTGTGGTCGTGTTCTACCTGAGGGGTCTTGGTACACGGATATTTACTGCATTGATGAATACTTTATAGATCTTCTTTATTTAGTCTCTTCCAAATTCTCTACTGCCTTACATAAATGGTTATATTAAATACATTAATTATTCCTTAGAGTTACACAGTCAGACGTAGGTGTTAGCGCCGCTCAATAAAAGCTCCACTTAGTTATTAGAATAGCGTTTTTAGCAAATAATTTAAGGTATATTTGAAGGTAATCAACCAGACTTTCGCAGAATGGTCACCATAGCAATCCTCCTTATTCTCACTGCAAATAACTTTCTCAGTAGCATCGATGGGCAAAAATCCAACCAACAATACTTCTGGTGTCAAGTGATCCACTAAAAGCGGAGCACCTCTATGAATGAAGATGAGGCATTTTTCCGTGTAACAATGGTGTTCTTGCTGAGAACGGAACGGACGGCTAACTGGGAACACAAGAGAGAACAATGAGTAAAATAAACACACCAAACCTCAAGTAAAATGAATGAGATGCCTTCATTTTCCATTTAAATAACTGAAAATTCTATCCAACTTTCTTGAAGCAGGCACATCTGATGGTCTTAAGTTGGTTGGCCGGAGCACGTTATTCAGGTAACACATACTTTGTATTTGAAAGTGGGGAGAAATATCACAAAGAAGTTTACACGCGAAAGATCTGGGTTAGATTTTAATAAATTTACTAATAATCTCTACAACGATACCGAAGATTTACAGCATTTCGTTGATTAGAATAGCGGGATACTGTTACGTGTACATACGACATCGAATATTATCGTCTTTTGTCGTAGTGTAACCAATAGTGATCATAATGAGACTGCTGCTGATAATGACACTAAGTCTATCAACTTACGCACCATTGCTTTCTACCACACAGAATACCATTGATCGTAAAACCCTTTTTACCGATATATTAAGAAGGTTGTTTGTGTAGTGGTATCGAACTTGGCTACAGCCAATGAATGGATGGACGCGATTCAGTTTCTATATGTATTTCATCCCTGAAAATCAACGACTATCAACCAAAACTGTTTATGTTTAACATGTGATCGAATACCAAACTTTGAAACTTTCGGTTTTCATGAAATTCTATCCTTGGGTGTTAATGCTCACAAGCCGTTCCTGCATAAACGAATTTACTCTAATGTGGCCACAGAAATGAACATGTTCCAACATAAATTTCTCTTTGCTTGTTCTGTGCTCTCCAATCCACCTTGAATTAGGTGGTATGGATCGTGACAAACCCGCCTATATTTTGTTGTTTAAGGTAGATCTCGGCCGTTTTAGCTGGAGGAAACTTTGATCATGACAGAATAGAATTGGCTGGTAAAAGAATTAGAACTGGTCCAACAAATGGTCCTGTTGAAGATGCTACTGGAAGTTATGGTTGAACCAACTCTCTATCACATATTACTTTCCTCTCTGTGAACTATTGATGACTAGCAAAACGAGCTGGTGAAACCAGAAAATAATTTTTACAGTGAATCCTACGTTACTATCATGTGATTCCAGTTGTCTGTTACCAGATGCAAACAACCTGGTTGCGATTGCATGAACACAGACGAATGTGAATTTCCCTGTAAGATATTCTCATTCAAATTAGACTGTATATGTACCATCTGCGTTAAGTATTTTTTTTAGGAGTTTTCATCTTATTTGTGCACTGATGTCAGCTCCTTATCTATTTCTTTCAGTTACAAGGATTCGAGGTGGACTGTTAAATGTGACACGTGGTTCAAATCAATAATGCAATAAACGTCTCCTTAAAGTTCTCACTAAACAGAACAATTCCTGACTAATACTATGATTGCCGGATCGCTTCGATAGGCAATACAGCAACCATCCTGTTAATTTCAATCAGTGAACCCCCGAGTAGGAGTTCTGTGCAAGTTGAAATCACGGAAATCATTAACATGTTGGATCTGTGGATCTGTTTACCGTAAGACTCATGAGAAAGAAACCTGAAGTAGGCAATATATCTACTTCCGTAGCCTCGTCCCACTAATGCAAAAAGAAAATTCTATAAACTACTTGACTGTTAGAGCTATACGAGTATCTACATAGGCTACCAGTTCCGGACACACATTATTCCTGCGAGTGGTAATCCGGGGCAATTTACAAACAAGATTGTGCAGCATAATGAGAAGGCGGAGGAGAAGGAAAGAAAGCAGTGACTGCTTCGTCATCACTACGTGGCGATACGTTCGCTGAATCAATCACTGGAAGCCTCAGTAGCACTGTCAGCAAAACTTTTAGTTTGTTGTACTGCACTTTTTTTTTACCTCGGCCATAGCAGCTGAAGCGAACTTTGAGACTGTCGTTCACTTCTAGCTGTAATGTGAGTGAACCGGTGTGTGGAAACATTTTTATCATTTTTCTGGCCCACGTGACCGGCGGAAGCGCATGCACTATCATGACTCTAGAAACAAGTAAGCCTAGCACCGAGACATTCGAAAGGGTCGATGACTAGCACACGGTTGCTGTTCTGTACAGGGTCAAGTGCAATACCGCCTACAAGTGGTTTTTAAGGGGTTAGCTTTAGTTATGATGCTGTGCATTGCAACAGACAAGAGAGTAAGATTCTAACGGAACCAGAAATCGATATTCTGCTGAACAGGATTTCCATGGAGCCAACGAGTACACTGCAATTTGTGCATCAAAGCTGAGTTTAAGAGTGACTTAGCAACGACAACGAATAATCGATCTTTAACCGATCAGTTCATAATTTTTAAGAGGTCGTGACTAATTCCATTAGTAGTAGTAGTCATGAGAATCTGGAATTTTGATGACTGGTTTATCGACTGACAAATTGTTGTGGAAATTTATTTACTAATTGAGGAATTGATGAGACCAATTCCAACCCGTTCTGTACAAGGTCGACAGGACGTCCGTTAATAGGAGCGATGGTACTAGACTGTGTACCACGTAGTGGAGGCCGTAGTTTTCAGCTGCCTAGGGCTACGTTATCAAGCTCCATAGTAAGGTATACGATGAGAAGAGGCGCATGTGAGAACAGCAATTTCAAGGACTAACTGTGAATCCTGATCAAATGTAGACCATTACATCTGTCAGAAAATGTTCTTGTGTGTGACAGCACACCGTGCAATACGGACCTGTTTAGTGAAAAAATACACAATGAATATTAGCTGCTAGTACTAGCGTTCCATTTGTCCCTTTCAAACCCGGATGGGAACGTCGGGAGCATGGTGAAAGTATGAGTCAAGTGGCATTTGGAAGCACACTATTATAAAGTGGTACTGAACGGTAATCTTCGAAATGTGTTGTGTCAAAAATATTGAGGGCCGAGGGTCCTAATACGAATCGCCAATGTTACCATGTACTGGTGACCACTGTGCTAGCTTTGTTGGTCATGCTCAACAATGCTATAGGCAGGCGGTGGGCCGTGAAATAAACACAAATCCATAAGTTCTCCTTTACGGAACAACACTCTACCCAAGGCAGCCAAACAATGATTTATGCATCTTACTTATTAAGAGCTATTTTTAACAAAAATACAGGTTTCGTGTTGGCCTAAATCACCTAAAATGTTCGTTTATCGATTGGAAGTTTGTGGGTAGATTATCTTCCTCTGTACGTACTACATCACAACTTGCAAACAAACTTTAGGGAAGACCTCAATGCCAGGAAGACCGGTACCGCGCGTGTACTTTGTGCACTTTGTGACTCATGTAAGAGATCGCCTTTGCACTACTGTCAAAGATTTGGATACATGTGAGCCTTACCAAATAGTGTTTGGGTTCGTTGTTCTATATTTTCATATATCTTGTAATGGATGTATAACAATTGAAAACGTTTTTCACCAAGCATCTTTTGCAGTATCAGCGGCAATGCATTTGAACAATAAGGCTACCGAATACAACTGGGTCGGTCAGTAAAAACGCAAGGAACGCAATCAATGATATCGATTTTCAAATTAAGCCAATGAACTTAGTATGGGTACGAATCTACCTTACACGCTCCTGCTTACTGGCTTTCTGACTGACAATTTCTTGAATGTATAGAAGTTGTTGATTATGAAAAAGTTAATGTCTGTTAGTCGCATTAAGCTACGGCACGTATATCACTTACAATAGATCTGTGCTAATTGCCTTGACGATATTCTAATCCATTAAAAAGAGTGCTACGGTGACCTCACACTATGTTTTCAACAACCACAGAAGGACTTGTGTGACAGATTTTGTTGACATTCGCTTGTCCAAACAGCTTTTTACAGGCTCCCTCCTTCCTCATCTATCAACAGACCAAGCAAATAGCTTTTAGCTTTTTTCTTAAATTTATGTGACACGAAATTTTCCTGCACGGGGCTTGTTCAAAAGTTTCACAGACCGACAAGCATTGACTTCCACGGGCCGCCATGCGCATACTCCCACCATAAACGACATCTATTAACGTTGAAGCCCATCATCAGCGAAAACGCTGGTACCACTCGTGTAATTCAGCCAACCCGTTCCGTAGGCCATTCTAACATTCGCAGACTTCGTGAATGGTTTTCCGAGGTTAAATCAGATTTGCACGTTAACGTTTTGCTGGTAAAGATTTTTCATTGGTTTACTCATAGCGCATCACACACTGTGTTGTAGATTTTCAATCTGGCACGTGTAGTTTGGTGCTTATTTGAATTGGCTTAATGTAGTCATTTTTTTCATTTAGGCCAGGTTCCTTCGCAAGCAGCTTTCATATATAATCTTTTCCTTCATCTTCTCATGACTGCACACCACCGCAGTTGCTGATCTCTGTATTTCTAGCTGCTCTGCTGTCCAGAGTCCAGAAGCCTTACTTAAATCTCTGGAGTTCTCATTTTAAATCTGACCCTAACTCTATTTGTTCCTCTCTTCCTTACCCTGATTACCTTTCCGTATTGAAGCCTGTTAGTCGTTTGTTAGCAAAGACTGATCTCCAACCAACCGCCATCTTTGTAAAGATTTTTCTGTGTTTACGCACAGCGACAACCACATTCAGTTAAAGTTTTTATCAACTTGCACCCCTAGGTCCGAGACTTCTGTCATACCGTATCAGATACAATGTTGAGATAACCTCGAACATTTTCCGCATAAACTGGATTGAGTTTTATAATTTCGCTAATAACTACTGTGACATCTTTCATTAGGTTGAGCGATATACAAGCGTGAATAGTATGGTTCCTTCTTAGGAACAAACAAAACGCATGAGCCATAAGCCTTTACATTGCGGATACACTAGTAGCTGAGCTACGAGGCGATGTCTGTACCTCAAAAATCTCATGATTGTAGTCGGATCATGAAATACGTAGAAGTTATGTAGTTTAACCGCATCTCAGCAGTAGCGTATTTAGATTCCGATATATCTTGCTTGATTAGTTCAACCGGCGTAATCTATCCCCTGAAGCATTTGGTGAATTCCCATTGGATACAAAGAAATGCGTGGGTAAATGATTACAAGTGTAAAATACCTGAACTATCGTCGGGGCTTCGTAACTCGGCTGGTACGGCACGCGTCACTTAGTGGGTAGGCAGGTTTGGTCGTCGGCTGGACTCAAGCTGAAGTTGTGATCTTTTACAACTGAATCGTCATTCACCTACTTGTCCATGCTTCTTACATGTATTATCAGAAAAACACTGATTAGTTAACATCTGGTGTAGATGAAGCAAATTAAAATGACACTTTCTAGAGGTCGCATGCGGCTGCAATGACCAGATAAATGTCTTCTGCAACGGGCAGATCAAAATCCATCGGATGTGACAGAATGACCAGTGTATGCGCCGTGAGACGCCTGTTTGTGAGCAATTAGGGTTCACGCCTGATAGATCATCAATGGTTTTGTGATGGTTGACCAATAGTGATACTGAATGGTTGATGTGAACAGGCGTGGCACCCACACGTAGAGGTCGTACAGTCTGAACGATTTGGCTTCTGTTGTTGACAACAGTTTTACACTTATGGTCCTGGAGTTAATATGATAACAGTAATTGGACAGCCTTGTTTTTATTTAATGGTCTGTATCTAAACTACATATCCTATCATCACTAGAATCAATTAGTACTTAGTAATCCCTACAATTTTCCCAAGTAACCATCTTAAAAACAGGCAGACAGCCATCCAAAAGTTAGGCACAACGCCCAAATCTAGTAGCACAAGATATCATGACCCGTTTGGTAGCATAATCAGTCGAAGCTTATCTGTACCGCTTGGTTTGAAGTCAATCAATTCTGTATCCTTAAAATCAGCAGCACTAGTCACTAGATTCTACAAGCACTCCAGAATCGTTTTTTGAAAAGTCACGCACTCGAAAGCATCCCACATTGAATAGATAACTAGTGAAACAAACGGCACATTCTTGGTTTTAAGAACTAAGTTCACTGATCAATCCGATAAAATTTCATTCAGTGCGCTTGCAGTGAACCACGCGTCAGTTTGATGCACCTGGTCCGAACCGGAACGAACAAACTGAAACGTCCGAACGAGAAACTAGAAATATCTTTAACGCATTTAAAATAATTTACATTATAGTGTCTCCCCAATGTAGTTGATCGTAATGAACACATTTTGTGACCAAGGGTTCATCAAACGCGGGCTCACGTAGGAACTAAAAAATGTTTTGCCGGTAATCCGGTCGTTGCCCTTGAGTGTTGTGATAGCCATGTTTTCCAAAAAACAAGCGTTGCATGTGTGTATGTGGAACATGTGAGTAACTTCACTGAACTCGTATTTGATGAGAGTGACGCTTTATAAAACACAAATACTAGACTGGTGCTTTTTTGTTACTCTTTAATCTTACTTGAACACGCTTTCAGAAGTTAGGGTCATGCGGAATAAAGAATTTTTCGAGTAACAGTCTTATTTTCAAGGTGTCGGAAATGTACAGAAAGGCTAAAATGAACAAGCTGACTGATTTATCCAGAGTAACAGTTTGTATACTTCACTATCTCAGTTTTACCGTTTCACGCATTCTGTTGAGACATGTTCTGCCCTTCTCAGTTCGACTTCTATTATTGATTGTTCGATAGTGTTCTACCTTGGTTGTATGTACACAGTAGTGACCAGCACAGTTGTTGTTGGATATCCAGAACATACTGGATGAAAATACAACAAAGGGCTCAAGAAAAAGGCAATGAAGTTTGAAGGATATCGTGTATAGATTTAATTTATGTCATATCTTCTGAGATTCATGGGTTGCCGATTAGAATTCCTGTGAAAAAACTGGGAACCGTTGTGATATGACTTAATAATGACGTGAGAACTTACAACTGTCAAATTTGGGCAATAATTGTTATTGTGCACAAGCGCAAACAAGTATAAATGATGTGTGAACGATGCTCTATTACACACATTCAAGAGATTAACGCCAAGCCAAGGGACTGTTCTAACGTGCGAACGGGCTTTGGTATCGATAAATGGATTGAGAATAACACAACGTTATGAGCAAGTTGTAATGCTCTACGTT
>LUCH01002539.1:31945-72739 GCA_013368495.1 Paragonimus heterotremus
TTTCAACCACCTTGAGTGGCCTTCCTCAGAAGTGTTGTAATCGAAATCACATTAGCAAAGGGTTTTTGGTATGTCTACTTAGCGAATGCAAAGATAAGACCGCTAAACGGAAAAACGTGCAAAACGAAAGCAAGCTTGTAACATCTGTTAGTCTACAGTAAATTACAATATTGGTCTGTGATTGAAAAATCTGCGATCCGGAGGTGTCATGGCCACAGGTTCGCCTACCCTATGCGTGAACATTCGTTCAGTGATCGATCAGCTGTAGTCTAGGCAAAGTGGTTCGAAAGCCGGATAGCGTGTGACTGCCACACATGCTTTCATGTCCCGAGCTCAGACATTTTTCTCGAAAACATTGTTGGCGTGCACGTGTGTACGTATTTTTGGTGTTGGATATATATCTACCCAGTAGCTCGTTTCAACCGACACGCCCTGCATATTGAGTGAAAGACATTCTAGTCTCTAGTGCAGGTTATGCCTTCGCGTGACAGAAGTTAAGTGGAACTCACTGAGGTAGAAAACAGAGAGAAAAACATAACACCAGATTAACGACACCGTGCAGGCTAAAGCCGGAATTCTCTCAGACTGACTTAGATGAGTGAACGATCACTGTACACTAATGGGATATGAGTGTCAACACGAAAGTTTATATTGTTTTTTCTGTATGGATCAGCTCTATAACCTTGGTGGATGGCGGTTGTTGTGGATTACGAACACCATATCAGTGATGCTCGTATTGTAATGCGGTTTGCCACCTTAGCGTGAAAACCTATCATCACCATCACCATTTTCAACCGAACGCGTGTGTGCTGTGGCTTGGGCTTCCTTTGGTCCTCACAACGGTGTGATGGATGACCAGGTCGGTTGAGCGTTTAGTCCAACAGTCGGTGGAATATCTGGACACGGTTGTGGAATTTGACTAAAACCCATAGTGGATAGGTTGCAGACAACATGGACGACCGGACAAACTATGGCTTAACGAGACAGGGCTAACGGACGAGGAGTGACAGGCGAAAAGCATGCGACAGGAGGTGTCCACCACACACACACACTGGGTAGAGGTGCACACGATTTAGCGATGGAAACCGCCGAGGCCTTGGGACCGGAATTCAGGTTCATAAACGCGGGCGCGCGTGGGAGCGAGCTTAGTGGACAATAGGGATCGTGTTTTATTTAACGATTTTTTGCTACAATAGTGCATGAAGTAGCAAAGTAATAAATAGCTGTAAACTTACAAAGCGGATAAGAGAAAAGTGAAATAAATGACAGGGTAAAACACAACAATGAGCTTCTAGGAATAGAAAAAGAGCCAACCTTACATATGTCGGCCCGCAAATGACTATAACACACTGACCACAGTATCCATAATAGTGTAGTTTCTTCCAACCATTATCAGCCACAGGAACGATATTCGACGTGGCAGACGTCCCGTCGGTATAAGAAATTCATAACCCAGCTAGCGGAGACCATTCACCTGTTATCGGATGCGAACTTACATCTCAAATAGGCGCCGACGCATCGTCGCGTTGCTCACACAGACGGACCACTCGATGGTGGCTGGCTGGCGAAAACAACTGTCGTCGAACGCTGACAATCCAGTTGCACCTTTCGCACTGGTGGGCCGTGTCTGTGATACATGGCACAAAACTGTAGGCACACACGCACCGTAAACCCTGTCTTTAATCGGCAAGTCATTAAGACGACACAAGTAAACAAAACTCACGGATACATCAAATGTTATGGCTGTGCTCGAGATCATCTCACTGGAAACATTACAAGTGGATGAGGCTGTACTACTCAGGTGGGTGAAATGATCAGCAATCTCGACCGGCCTTCTTGCAATAACGAATACAGGGTCAAGGCGAACCCAATGTGGTAAAACAACACTTAACACTTTGAAGGTGCAAAGTGCATAACATACAGATCAGCCATATCATTTAACTGGTTCAGCATGGTCTGTATGCTTTCTCCAGAAGATCTGTGTATTTCGTTACCAACAGCACATTTAATATCAATTACCTTACTACTTGACAGAATTTCCGTCCTCATATCCTCCTAACCATCATGTGCTCCGAGAATAGCGCTTATCACGCAGCGAACAGGAAGGCGAACATTGAACATACCTATCGAACATCATTCGAAACAGAGGCTGCTCTTATTAGATGCTCACAAATTCGAACTATTCACTTACAACGGACGTACAATGACTTCAACAAGTTGGCTTCATTCCACTGAACTGTTCTGTGTTGGGACAGCCCTAAAGAATATGTCGGGCAACAGAGTCAAAAGTATAATTTAAGTCAAAAACGTTAAGGTCGTCGGTTGAGAAAAGCAGCACCGATGTTTTATTCTCTTTCGAAAGCTGACAATATGCTCGATGCACCAGTGACCACGCCGGATACCGGCTATTCTTCTCTCATGTAGCTCTCACTAATTTACAGCCGCCCCGGTTACCACGAATACAAGGCTAATACATCTGTGGTATTCACACGATGTCCCGGCACATTTCACGAAAAGAGGAATGACTGATGATAAACACCAATCATGACGTTCCTTGTAAGTCCCCTATAGGAAATGGAGGACTTTGACCAAAACTGCGTGATATTCTCTCACCGTTGTCTTTAAAATGTGTGAGAGACAGAAAGCGCTTAAGCCACTTCGCTTTCCTTCAGAAAGTCATCGGGATTCTCATAACCAACCCCCGTCATCCAAAACAGAATAAACTGGTTCAAGCCAGTCGAGGTGATTTTCATGGAGTTTAGCCCATCTTTCAATTCACCGTAACAGGTTGTAAATTTGTTAGCCATTTTTTTGACATACAGTTTCACTAGCATCATGTCCGCGGTCAGTGAAACCCCAAATGAGAAAAAACATTACACTTTTATTACGATATAAGAAGGCCTCCCCACTTATTTATAGAAATAAGCTTCACAGTCGTTAAGTGGACCTTTCATAAGTTTGTCCTTCAGTTCGAAGTGTTCCTCGTCGTATCCGGAATCAGAACGAATCAGTCAACTGTTGTTCGTGGTTCTTGCTGAAACAGAAAAAAATTCACTTCTTTCACATTTGCAGTGCTCTTTTGGAATAAACCTCTTCACAATAGACTCTCATGACTATTGAGGTTTCTACATAGTTTTCATTTGTATCCCATTGGTGTGATGACCAGGACAGTTTGGCTGTTCGATAGGGTTTCGTATGCACCGCTCGCTAAATTTCTAACTCAGCACTTGGAGTTTCTAAACAGATGACCTCTGATAGACCTAATGCGACACCACGCTTTTGATGTAAACCGGAAGTTTTTCCGGCGTACTGGAAATTGCATCCACAGCCACGGTTAACCATCGGTCGTTCACAGTGCACTTTGCATGTGGGTATTGCTGTATACTCGCCAAGGCCGCCTGTGTGCCCGACGATCGTGCGGAGACTCAGGCTGCGCTCTGATTGGTCGCACCTTCAGTGACCGACGCCTCATTCATCCACGCTACCGCTTGTAAATGGGACAATATGGCTTGCACTTCTACTGAGTCACGTGCTCTCTCTACCGCTGTTGCAGTCTGTATGGCATAATGTTGATTACAACCGAATAGGAACACAACGGGTCTAATTTCCCAGCCTCTTCTTTCTCATTCGCTCAGCAGGTGGACGAAAGGCAGGTTTCTAACTCAAGAGACAATGTTTCACTTGTCTATTTAAATATGTCGCAAGTGCAGAAGTTGATGCCAAGTGAGGTGGAGAAGAAAAAATATTTATAGCTAAAAAGTCGCTTGTTCTATTTTCTGTACACACCTGACTGCAATATTTGCAAGCAAACATCTCCAACCGAATAATGGCTTGACATATGTTGGTCACGTGGGAATCACCAAGCAAAACTTTCGTTTTATTTTACCAACCCACTACTCATCCAACTAACAGTCAACAAGCTACATTTTCACACTGTTTGTAACATTATCTTCAATTGCACAGGAAAATGGCTGAAATAACTAGACCAACGCAGGCACCGAGCGCATACCACTTATCGTTTATTCTGAAAAGCAATTTACACAACATCACTCCTAGAAAGCGCAAGCAGTGAAATCAAATTTTAAGCAAAAAAACGTGCAAAAACTTTCAAAGCAAACTGTGTGTCAAATGTAGTGTGCTGCATGGTGAACAACACTGAACAACCGACAAGTCCTTCGACGACGGTATCAAACAAAAATGAGAAGGGGGTATTTCAGAATCGAAAGCTCTTCAGGGCATGGGGGTGCTATCACAATCAAGGTTCAGTCATCGGGGCGAAGAAATGTCTCTCATAGTGAGACAATTGTCAAAAGAAAACCATAATAACTACCAGATTCTTTGCATAAATTTGTTATAAATCTTCAGTGAACCTGAAACAGTCAGTAGGCGTAAATCAGTGACTGCGTAGGAGGGCAGTCTCAGTCGAAAAGTCGTATTACAGGAGGAGGGGTACATGATACCACGAAAAGTAATGAACACAGGCGAATGGGAAACAAAGTTCGCATCAAAATTCATTATATGTAGGCCGACTGGATCGGAGTCGGTCTACTAATTCCCAACCTTGTCCGTTTAGGCAAACTGGCTTCGGAAGTCAATCACTATCCTGACAGCCAATACCACAAAATCGGTATCAAAAACCGCGATAACGTCGGATTTGATGAATGAGTTCGCCTCATAACGCCTCGGTGACTACGTGGCCCAGATTGTGCAGCCTTGTCGACGGGCCCTTGGCAACGTGGGTTTGGCGAGCACAACCTACATCGTACGTGATCCAGCACAATTCGAGAATGTGAGGCAAGCTTTCTAATTGACCAAAGTTGCCATGACGGATAAGTGAGTGGTCACTTCGGCCACTTCTAGAATTCCGGACCTTGGTCCGAATAAGACCTCATCTTAGCTGGATGGCAAGGACAAAAATTCTTGGGAAAATATTGTTTAAATTTAACAGCTGGTGATTGGTCGATGGACAGCCAGACACTGCATGAAGACCACGGCTGACCGGTGCACGATAATGTATATCCATCCACGCCACACCAGCCTCTTCGCTGTTCGTCATTACCACACCTTAAAAGCATATCGGAATTGACGTCCCACACAAGAGAACAAAGATAATCACCTTTGATCACGTTCCTCAGAGGTAAACACTGACTAGAGAGCAGCCTCTCCACTCGTGATTTGGGAGAGATTGGAATAGTGGTGGAGAATCTAGAAATAGCCAGACCGCCAAGACAAACTCTGGCTTGGATGCAGCTGGGTGATGTGTCTTTGGGGAAGTGAAACCACTGCGCATAAATCTAACAGGTAATTCATTTTCGGAATCAGATGCTGCCTCAGAAGATAGATGCGCTGAACCGGCTTTAAAGGTGCTTTGGTTGTTTCATGCAGCATCTTACAAAGCTGCAATCGGTAACTGGTAAATGCTTCACCTTTCCTGATGAACAATGTGCCTATATAGGTCACCTTGTCGGAGCGGTTGATGAGTGGATAACATCCAGGCCATAATTAGTAGATTTCCCTGATGTAGCTGTTGCGTTGTGCTTATGGTCACCACAGATTACCATGAGTTCAGTCTTTCTCTAATTGATTTTCAGTCCGGATAGCACCAGAGCAGTAACGGCGGCTGCAAGCACAAATGGCAGACTGTGCTGATCGTATGGCAACAATTTAAACCTCCGGGTTGCGTCGACTCGTATGTCTTGGAAATTTCACATTGCCGTTAGTTTCCTAAACATAATGCGGTATTGTAATTTTATAGCAGGATAGTTTTCAAACTCATACGTCATATATGCTAATAGCGTGGTTACTTCTTCTAGGAAGGAATAAGGGTTTGGACTGACAGATCTGACGCCTAGAATTCAAACCTGATAAAAGTCATCAGGTTTGTTAGTTTGCCATGTATACGAAGATTTCAGGTCAAACCTGAATTTCTGGTTGTTTCAGTGTTAGTAAGATGAATCCAAGTCCCAACTTATTTTAGTCTGTCGTCTCTAGAGTGTTTAATCGGCACGTTGGAGCTCCGAAGCTAAATGGCAAGTGTATGTTGTATCGACTTTACGAAATTATTAGACTTGGAATGAATACATAGTTTAGCTTTGGATTTTTTTTCTTCATGAGTTATTTGAACGTAAATATACCTGCTTCTTTCAATTTATAGCTGTTCGCCTGTTATGAAGTCTGTTTGCTGTCGTCCTGTCAACACGACTGATGTCGTAGGGAGGTGGGTGTAATTTGCAACTTAATCTCATAGATATATGTAATGTGGATGATATGTACGTGAAAGTATACCATATGAATTGAATCCATTATATATGCAGTGTTTACGAAAACACGCATAAGAACTGAATTATGGTGAAGATTGGTGGATCAGGTAAGTAGGACAAACACTTGCGTCGATCAAGGATTGGTCATTACATGCAACCGGTACGAAAATGATTAACAAAGTTTGTATGTTAGCTAGACATTCATACAAAGCAAGATTACTTCTCGCCCTCGGAAATTATGATCACGCCTATAAAGAAATGCAACATGTATGATCCCGGGTGGAAAACTAGGTCATGTTTTGGCCAGGCCTATCGCACAGTCTCATTTCGGTGATGAATTCAATAGGCAATTGTCGGATAACATAATGTCTGCATTCCTAGGCCAAGGCTGATTGGCAGTAACACGGTTGACTTGGTCGGATGATTTTGCCTGTATGTATGTCAAAAATTAGTCTCTTGTCTGAACAACTAAACGATATGTTCAAAATTGTTTGTGTTCTTGAGGATATAAAACCGTGTCCATGAATTTTATTGTGATGTTTGCAGCATGTAACTCACCGAACTGATATGACTTCATCAATGGGTGTCGACAACAGAACCCACTTGGAGGGTAGTAACCTACAATCCGGGTGCGTTTGTTCTTTAGGCAATAAAAAAACGGGGGTATTTTCAGATTTGTGGTGCTGATGTTGTGTGTTGAAACTAAGTCTGACCAGAGAGATAATAAATTCCTCTTTAATGAGTGGTATGCAACTTAATGTCCGCTGCACATTCTTGCTTAAATTTTGGTGAGGTGTGCACGATTCTGCTCACAGCGATGTATCTCCGCCTGCCAGGCACAAAAACACAGGGCAGTCAATTAGTATGATAAAATTTTGATTCATGTTTTCACCTCAGCTGAACTACTGGTGTTGTTGAAATCGATGTCTAGTACCAAGGCAAAATTCATTTAAACTTTAAGGTGGCCATGAATATTACTTCGTCAATAGTTACCGTTTGCTGCTCTCCAGTCGTGAATAGCAGATCAATCATGAACATCGTCATCGAAATAAGTAACGTTTATGAAAATAATGGTTAACTACCACACAACCACAAGATAAACACCAGTTTAGAGACAAACGAGGAACCGGGATTCGACGTCACGAACAAACTCTGTGTATACTTATTTACCTGTTCCTGTGGAGTCAGTTACTTTGGCTGCATGACGGGACGCTTATTTGAACAGGTCCGTGAACACCATCTAGTTTGACTCAACAACGTTGTACAATCGTACTTGGTGAATTCGAATCACTCTGTCAATGTGACGGACGTATTTCGCTCAACCTATCCAGATAAGGTCGCCCAGTCGAGGGAAGTGAAGCGTAGAATTCTATCCATGTTTGAAGCTATTAGTGTTCATCTGTACAACCTGCCCACGTTTACACAGAAACGTTTTGCTCAGGTTTTGAATCTACCTTGGTCAACCTCTCACCCTGCTGGCCTGTAAAGACTCACTGTTCAAGAGAGTATTTTATTGCAGTTTGACATTGATTCGACTGACCTCATTAACCACCCGGCTGTTGTTTGCCCCCTTAACTGTTCCCCTGTAAAATTTGTTATATAAATGTGATACAGTTAACCTGATGTTGAGTAACTGAAAAACGATCCTGTTTGCAGCAAAATATTTTTCAAAACTCAAATATCTAGACCCACACTTTCAATATTAAAGTGCCTGGCAATCAAACAAAGGAGTTGTTAGGTTGTTCCAGATCTTCAGATACTTCACTTGATATATGAAATAGTGGTTCTTAAACAATAAGAGTCTTCCGCAAACATGGAATATTTCTGATGAAATTGCGGATTGGCGTAATGAAAATGGATAAAGACAACACTGGCAGACTGATTACATTTCTGGAGGAGACCACATAATTCTCGCAAAGCTGCTGATTACTAGCCTAAAATGATTCATATAGGTTGGGCTTTTTACATTGGGCTAACGTATTAGAAAAAATACAAGAACATCGAGTGTCTAAAGGGTACGATGTAATTTTGCTCTATTTGTAGGGAAAATCAACGGTGTTTACCCAGATGATTGCCATTGGGCAACAATCACGTTGCATTTCGGTAGGTCTGATAGCCATTGTTTTCCAAAACTCTGCTTCAGACGATTCGGTTGTGTATATCTGGCACACAGTCAGGTAAAATTACTCAAAACAGCTGGCGCCCTTCAGAAATTTTATCAAAACACTTCCTATTGACTCAACAATACAAAATTTGCAATCGTTTCTGGCAATCAGCCCAAACCAATCCCCTCACAAGTTTAACAACTGGCTCACTGTTTTGATTGGTTGGAGATGATTGACCCCACTCCATCTAGCAACAGCTGACAGTTTGTCTCTGATTAAGTCAACGTTCTCCAAGCAGGAAGACCCATCAGGTATTTCTGTTCACGAACATCATGACAAGCTGTCTTGGCGTTTGCTGGTTTGATACTTCTCTTCTTGTGGTTCAGCACAGATATTATTGTCACATCAGTATGTCTTGGAAATTTGCCTGTCAGCAGATATCGTTTCCCAGTTCTTCCATGAGGGGTGTTGTGAAATTCTTCGGAGTCAACTGGCCATCAATGGTTTTCGTGATCTAATTAGGTACTCAACGGGCTCACGTCGTACATATCTTCCAAACCTGTCATTGTTTGTTTTCTGAAAGCACACTCCATACAGTTAATTTTGAGTATTCAATTGACAATATTGATTTCATACTTTTTTCTGTTATTGAAATTACATAGCAGTACAAATTGCCAAAATACTACCTAGATGTACATCAAATGAACAGTATTTGGAGAGGTGCGTACAATTCTGTGTAATGTGTCAACTTAATGACTGACCTAATCAAATTTGGAACTAACATGCTTTTTTTGGCAGAAAACGTGATTGAAACGTACAGCTTAAACAACTGCATAAATGGTCGTGTACAACTTCAATAAAACAGGAACAGTCAAAGGTCTCGCTTGATCAGTTTGGAGTTGACAACAGTCCGTCGGGGGATACTTATCAGTTCAACCTCACCAATGGTAATAGTTAGATGTTTGGTATTCCTGGTTGGCCCTTGGGAACAGGACCTCGTTTTGAGACCATGACGCGCTATGGGACCCAGATCTATTTTGGGAAATCAAACAAGCTTACAGGACGTATCTAGCTACGGATAGCAGAATGAACGGTTTTCTAATTATCTGCAAGATAGCATCCTGAAAATAGTTGTCAGTTATTAGTTTGTTATCAACCTGTTGCTAACTACGTACACTTGTGGGTGTTCAGCAGATGTCCGCTGCAACATCGGATATACGACTGATACATTATCGTCAGACTCACGTTGTGTGCCCTACAAGCTTGACAGCTATGTCATTTACGTCAAAGTATACGCGAGACACAGCGGATTTCTGTCAGTCCCAAATGGCCCTTGATTTGTCGTCCACACAACCACTGTATGGTATCCGATGGATATTTTCTTAGACGAAAATTACAGAACACCTGATAGCTTTTGACTAATTTCCCAAAACTACAGCAGTCCCCCTCTGTACATTTGGCAGTCTAAGCCACTCTTTCACGTTTCAGTTACTTGTCAAAAGGGTTTATCCTTGAGCTCACCGTTGTTAAAGCGCCTACGTTGACATGTGTTGACTGCACGTTAGTGGTTCACATATGGTGTCATGCTGAACCCAATTTAGTATCTAACACGCTAGGTGTGGGAAATCGATCGATTGAATGTGAGCGATAAAAGAAACTAATCCTGTCCTGACGTGATGGTAGGAAAGTAGGTTACCTCCAGGTGGTATAACAGAATGAGTCGTTTATTGACTATGACTTTGTACGATCAGATTACAACGACATTGAAACAATTGTTCTTAGGAAGTTTACTGCAATTAAATACAGGGAATACAGATAATTTATTGGATTGATTGAATTAAGTGTAACTAAGATATTATCAATTATCAAAGACATCCGGTTTTTGCTGTGACTGCTTTCTTTTGCCAAGGACTTAACTGGTCGTTTGGATAAAGACCAAGCTTTCTGCTCTTATGGCCAACATATTTTTTTCCAAAGGAATACAGATATGATTCACTGGTACCTCGAGTGGGGCACCGACTTATGGGATAAACTAGGACAGGGAACACTCACTGAAGGCGGGAAGTAACAGAAAGAGGATTAGCGCAGAACAGGTTAGATTTATGTCGCCTGTGTAGTAGATGCATTTATAAAGGCAGGTTGACGATTACCTGCCTATTCAACACTGTCTGAGACAGGTTTTCAAATTTTCTGTGTTTGCCGTGGATGCCAGTGATCCAGAACACTCGTGTGAGAATTCACAATGAACTTAATGCTAAGTTTGAGTCGGTTTTCTCACAGTATATGTTTGTTAGTCACATGTACCTCAGGGGTATATGTAAGTGAAAAAATGTGTAATAGTTGCTTTTCAAACTCTTCTATTCCAATTGCATATAACCGTTTATATGTGTGTGTGCGTTCACTATTGTTATATGCAAGACCGATGTTCAACTTTTATGCGCCAACGCACAGTTCACCGTTACACTTTTGGTGAATTAAGGCACGTCGAATTTGGTGTTGTTCTCACTATTGCTAACATTACATATAGGCGATGACAGTGTAACACACAACGGAAACGACACAAGAATTCCACGCGAAACTTAATGTCGCATGCACAATCGATAACGCATCTAATGTGGAAACACCATGTTGACGGTCGTTCGCTATACACTGAATGAACTTTTGCGGAAACAGTTACCCAGCTTATCACAGCGAATGCTAACAACACAGTAATACTTACTATAGGAATATTTGTATATCGGTTAATTACATGTACACAGGTGGAGTTGATGGTTTTCAATAGGTTTATCAGTATCCGTCGGTTGTGGTGAAATAACCTTTGAAATCTACATCGATTAGCTTTCTGTCTCTCTAGGTTCAATACTGTCATTGTTGAATCGCAAATGTGAGGCAGCCGGCTGACATTTTCTAGATTGCGCCAAGGTTTTCAGTAGAAACTCCTAAGGAAATGGTGTCTAGTCCTCTTAAGGACTGTGACATGCATACCCTGGTTAAGGTTCATTTTACGAATCGTTGTCACTTCGAAAGCCCATATTTTCAATTTGGGTTATTTGATCGTTAGACTACCTCCGAAGCACCCGTTTTTAATCAAACATACAGACAAGGCTGTATTCGTCTTGGGCCAATCACAAACATTTTCCTTCCCCACCAAATCAGATGTACGCATCGAACAGGCTAGCTGATCAAATGCAAGCTTTTCATCACCCAATATTTCCACTTGTAATGCATTTTTGGTTTTCCTTTTATAAAGAGCAAATTAACAGAAACTTTCTGAGGATTGTTCAACGGTACGAGTTAAACTATAGCCCATCCTTTATCCTATTATATAAAGTAATTAAGCAATACGACAGCCCAAAATTGAACGTAGTATTGTCTGGTTACCCATGACTAAGGTTGGAGGATACATATTTTATGTTGTACGTCCAACTTACCTTTCATCTTCGTGTAGCTTTGTCTCCCCGTTCCTGAACGTGTGTTCATTAGTCCATAGGTTATGTCGTTCTACAATAATTTCCTCAGGTGTTATCCAAACATTTTAAACAATATTCGGATCAGCAAAACACTTCGTTTACGGCAGTGGTAATTCTCATTCGAAGTTATTTGTTCAACGCTTCGAACCTCACGAGCCGCTTGCGGCCAAAGATACAATCTGGCCTGTCTCATACTGATATAATTTTACGGATGAATATTCACGTACGGTGAATACCAAACGTCTACAACAGTAAGTCCGAGGTCGTTCCTTCGCTCATTACCTGAGTTTAAGTTCCAGCCTTGCAACTGTTCGCGCATTGGACTACACTTCTTTTGCTCTTCCCTACTTGTCACGATTTCTTCTGAACCCAGAAGTGTGGGGATAGAGTTAACTGTAAATCAATAACAATTCTGAAGTTTGTCTGTCAGGTAGAGTTTTATGTTATTCTCAAGTTGAACATCACACACAGTTGATCGCAGCTGTCGTATTTCCATAGACTTTCCAGTCATAAAACCTGCTAGACGAGATTCACAAGCAAAAGTGGTTGAGCGTCTACATAGGATGCTAATTCGGCCGTGCCTAATGTGAGTTCAATGGCGCAGTGGTAAGCACGGTTGCCTCAAGAACAGCGTGGTTGGAGTTCTAGTCTCAGCAGTGGCAAGGATATGCACTATTGACGAGCTCTTATGAGAGCGAAACTCGAGTCTAGTGCTTCTGCTGTTCGAAAAGAAGCGACTGGCGAGTCTATTGGAATTAGACAGCTGCGACCAATTGTGGGTGGTGTTCAATCGATATGAAAACCAAAATCCCCTACTACTCATCAGTAATCAAGGAGATATTAATTTTTACCTCATTGATTAATTTATTGGTCTTTAAGTTCCCAGCTAACCTCTGGTGTACTTGTTTTCAAAAATTGATTCTAGAACCATCAGAAAACAAACAACCTATTTGCACCACACGACGCAGAGGTCTGTTAGATCTATCAGGAATTTCAATTGAATATGAGATTACATGACCATCGGTCAAGCGAAGGGGTCCGGATGCTCTGTGAGGTGGATTCACTAAGCCACTACGTGATCATCCTGACTCATCCAGTTTGATAGACAAAATCAATCCGCCTAATCAAGTGCACCATTATTTGAAGATGTAAAGCATGATCAACCTAGTTACATCATTTTACGTTCTGAACTCAATCATAAGTATCCAAATCTTGCTAAAAATACAGTGGGTGCTTATTATTGTAATTCGTCCTGCTGTCGTTTAGTAGGCATGGTTCTGGAAAATCTTTTTTCCATTCCACAATAGCACATGTTTTGCTGCAGAATTTTAATGTCTTTCCAACCTTCTTCCAAAAATACATTATAATCTAATGAAAATCAACATGCGCAGCGTGAATCTGCTGTTACCCATCTTGGTGAGATCTCCACTGGTATTTAAGGACCACATGTGGTGTCTCAAGGCAAGTAAGTTGGGGGTATGAATGGGAGACGGCGAGAGGTAAGTATGTCCGTAGGTATGTCGGACAGACTATGCTATTCAAGGGATCGTCGGCCGTCCAACTCAACGTGTGCCAGCGAATGAAGAAACGCTTTCAAGGAAATGGTTTACTGATTACTCTAGCCGTCATCATATAAACCAGTGCGTTTAAACCAAATCCAGGCATAGCTGTTGCGCACCAGAATAACGGTGGTTATTTTTACTGGCTGCTATAATATCAAATGGGGTTTTTATGGTTATTCCAAACCCCTTTACATCGTAGACGACGCATTCCTCCCAGTTGACGGCTTGTACACAGTTTTTCGTAGATGTCACCCGTGCTGAGGTTTGGATCCTGCACATGTATGATGAACGGATTAGTGAGGTTGGAATGCTCCTTTGAGCAAATAATACTCTTACTTTGCCTGTTCTCACATCCTCGTAAAGTAGACCTCTCCATCAGGAATGTATTGTTCACTTTGATTTAACTCTAACCAAACGACATTTAACCAATAAAGGCAACAGTTAGAAAATCTACTATATTTTCCCCCTCTCATATTGTGATTTTTGTCGTGTGACCGTATTTAGTCTGAACACCAGAAATAATCGTATTCCGCTGCGGCGGCATTCATGGCTTTGTGAATTATGTGAACGACGGTGAAATGTATTTTGTATTTTTCCCACTGTTATAACGTTTTACTAGACAACTGGGTACCCATTATGTATTTTTGCCCTTAGGAGTTTTCCTGATACACATATATGACAACAACATCTCGTATTCTCTTACTGTACAGTTTAGTATATTCAAACCGAACACAATGCCTCACCACAATTCAGACAAACAATCTGGTCGTTTAGAGAAGCAGTTGTGCATTGAGCGACCATCCGGTCGAATGCATCTACTTCCTGCAGCCAATCCCGATGTAGACAGACAGCAGTCTATCTCACCAGAACGTTCATCTTCACGCAGGTCAGATCGAGAGCCTGAATGGAAACCTTGTCGGCGCGGACCAAACGCGAACGGTCCCACACAGCAAGAGACGCTGAACGAATTCGCAGATCCTTCACGTCAGTTAGCACAAGAGGCTGCTAATCAAGAACTGGTAGATTTGCTCCGGTCGCAAATCGCGTGTTTGCTAGAGGAGAATGAGAAAATTTTACTAACTTTAGACAATTACCGTGAAAGGTTAACTACCCTACAACGTGTAAGTGACTACTGCGTTAAATTTATTACATGGTAGTATTGTTTCACTTTAATGCGTTCCATTCCAGTATTTCTTGTAGTGGATAGACATGGCCAAGTACAGCATTACGTTATCACTGTCCTAACCAATTCCTCACAACACTATACCTTAGGTTTGACGCCCTCTTATCTTTCGCCCACATATTTCACATCGCTTAACTTTGATGGCCAAATCAAATCCTAGTGTCGTAAGTAGGCATTAACAATGAAATCCATAGAGTTGGAACGGAAATGAACGTTTCGGAAAAGCTAACATTCCAGAGAGAAAACTTGGTGCCTTTTCGAAGATGAAACACTTGGCCAGACCACTGTATTGAGTAGAAATACCATGAAATCCCCCTAACAGAATTGTTAATATGGTCTCATATTTGTGTTCTCCAAACTGCGCCGATTATTGGCAGTTTTAGGACAGTAATCACATTATGCACAACTTGATTGTTCGAATCAGAAACATGCTTATTTGAACTCGGTTACTACAATCAGTCATTTGGCAAACGATCATCGGTAACGGCCAAGTGGAGCTAATCCAAGCGAGTTTGCAACAAATTAGACGGCTGATCTTAACCGCCTTCACGATTAGCAGAAGAGCTGTGTACACGAGTATCAAATTGGGCGGCTGATCATAGACTTATGGAATTAGACATTCAAAATTCCAACTAGTAAAAGGAGTCGAGTGTTCCCTAGGGCTACCATAGCAAATCCATCTACTCCGGTGTCCATGTCGCAAAAATTGTGTTAGTTTTCAGTTTCCGCACAACGCAACGAATTTCGGACAACGATGGTATTCAGACCTCCCATCTTGATTCCACAATCCTCAAACCTTAACAGCTTCTATCGAGAACTTCAGCCGGCCATGCTCAATGATCATGTGTTGAGGGACAGACATTGTCAACTGAACAGCAACCTCGTGCGCTTCATCAGTACTCACTGAAATGGTTACGCTTTCTTGAGGCAACCATGGTGACCACTGTGTCACTGATCTCAATTTGGCCACGACCACGGCAAATATATGAACTACTAACGGACTCTAACTAGAGCGAAACTCGAGTCTAGTGCTTCTTTTCCATAGAAGTTGACTGGAAAGTTCACGAAAATACGACAGCTGCGATCAAGTGTGATGTCCAACCTATGTAAAAAAGAAATCCCATACTACTCATTAGAGGTGGTAACTGTATTAACAGCTCGCGGCCTTCTATTTCTATTGCGTCGAGGATAGCAATTGGTTCGAGGTAGTTCATTACATCCTACTGGTTTCATGGGTTCGCTTATTACAGTTGGACAGAACCTCCATTTAAAGTTGACCAGAATATGTCCTCATATCTAGTGTCTGTACCCCGATGTTAGTTTAAGATAATATCAACGGGTTTCGCTGATCGCACCTGTTGTATTCATATTCGGGTGCCGTCAACAGTAAACCTTACAGGCTATAACCACGGTAGAGAAGACACGTGATGCAGTAGAAGCACAAACAGTATTGTCGCATTCATAATCGATCGCGTCATTCTCATGTGCGTGGACGAATGAGTCGCTGGTCTCCGAAGGCGCGACCAATCAGAACGTAGATTGATTCTCAACACGAGTGTGGGGCACACAGGCGGCCTTGACGAGTATGCAACGGTATCCGTGTTAGCTAAACACAAGGAACTGCATTGTCACAGTTAGGCACATGGTGGAGAGGGAAGCAGCACACGTGCTGTGCTCGTATGCTATGTTTGTATAATATTCCTCTTTTCTGCCGCCCTAGTATATTCCGGCAAATTTGGTGATAGCTCACTGTGCCAATCTTTCTTTGTGCTGAAACCCCGGTTTGTTGCTTCTGTTGTCACTCTCTGCTCCCATTTAGCGGAACAGTACGCTCAACTCAGTTCGAGGATGTTCAGCTAATATCGCAGAAATCACTCAATACACCGTATCCTGATATCAAGTCATGTAAAAGTCGAAGTTGTTATTCATGAGGCTGCTGGGGATAGCCGTCTCTAATATCACAAACTTTGTTCATATACGGGCCATGATATGGACGACTGATTTATTAGTGTTTTAGGTCAACATCACACATAAAAAACGCTGTTCATGCGTCCCAGTTTTTTTATTCACGACAAGAACCTTGTGGGTTCGAGTTTAAGAAATAAAGAAACTGGACTGAAAGTGAGGTCGCAAGTATTTTTTCAACGTTTACTTCACATAACTTCGAGTGGATACCAAGCATCCTCACGGTATCGACAAGTGGTCATTAAAATAGTAAACAGTCGTCAATTGTCAGACTATGGGTACCAATAATTGTCGCGTTCATCTTTGTGCTAACCGGGGATTTTAGGCTCACCTTGTTGCGCAGGGCTTCGGTCCGATAGTCGACTTAAAGCAATCCCTTCATATCCACGTAGAACCATAGATAAGCTCTGTCACATAGTGCTTTGTTGCAGTTGCAATGATACCTGCAAAAATTCCTGTGTTTTATTCTGTTTGTTCGCTCATTCTGCCCACATTATGACCGGTGTGGCAGTACGGACGCCAAACTACCACGTAATTTACTAAGTATTAATCTGACGGACTGGAAGTAGCTTTTCTTTGTCTTTTCAGGGACGCTTTTACGCGACTGTAGATCATATGGTTCGATTAGATTTTATTATGTCTGGCTTTATTGATTATCTCCACACCGGACCAGCCGCGAATCGCATAGGTGTCGTAGCGTGATATTTCCCGGACTAGTGATCTATTGTTGCTATGACAACACTACCATTTAGACAGTGTGTTAATGAATTAACAGAAGTCGCAAACTGTCACTAAGTCAACATATCTGTCCTCCGACCATAAACCTATCTTCTCTAACTGAAGCCAATTACTGGTATATCCCATGGGCAGTCCTCGTTGAAAATCAGATTGGTACAGCTGGTTAATCAGTCGTTAGTGTGAGCAACTTTGCGTTAATAATGGTTCATTACAATGGTCTGAACGTTTCTCAGCATACCGTCAACAGTTTAGTCAGTGTTCACTACAATGGGAAGAGAGAATCAAACCTCTTCTGTACACTTGCAAAAACTGACCTCTCTAAATGTCATTCCAAACAGATCGACTGAATAGCCTGAAAGAATTGAGATTTAGTCTACAGGAATGTAACTTATCGATCTCAAAACATGATGGTATGTGTTATCTCCACACTGTCGAGCATGCCCATACATCCAACTATACCAGGGAATCTGAATCAGCCGAGTGGCATTTTTGACTTGACGAACTACTTCAGGCTGTTAGATGATTCATCCGAAGATTAACCGCAGTTTGTTCCTATTACCTCTTTATTCATCGTCAACTTTCCGTCTGAGCTTGTTGATTGCCGGTTACATTACTTCAGCTTTAAGCTACGACTATCACTTTCGTGAGTCTGGTTTGAGGCACATTCCCGTTAACAATTATGTATTCAAACAAATCCCGTGCATGAACTACTGTAATTGTTGCCAGTCAATAAACAATCGATCATTCGCTGAAGCTGCTAAAGCCCGAAGACTGAAATGTGTCCATGCTCCAAGCAGGACCGTGGTACACAATAACGAGATGTTCACTCAGAATGCATCATCGTTGCAACTCAGTGGCAACCGCCAATACAATTACTGTTGCTTCTCCGCTGAACGAACGTTGCTGGTCCAGTGAAATGGAATTGTTTGTGTCCATCAAACGTCCGGTCGTCAAATCATTTGATGCAATTTCTGACAATGTGACAGACACGACTACTCCTAGGTTCACAGGCTCAATTCGAAGAAATGAATGTGTGTATATGATAGCGGCTTCGTTTTGTTCGGGGGAAAAGTATTGCTGAACTGCTTGTAAACAGGATGTGACACAGAATCCCAAAGTGCTCTTCGTCAGCACATAGCAGGGCGTTTTTTCCATAGGTACAAATTTGGTAACTTGTGAATGCTGGGTAGTAAGGTAGCTGAGATAGTGGTTAAATATTTTATGTAAGGTTTTCTACACTGGAATGATCCATCCTTGGTCAAAGTGTGTTCCAATATGGTCAGACCTCAATTGTAAAGAACCTCTGATCGAATAGTAACATGTCCATTGAGCCACCATACGACGGTTGAGATGATCTAGAATTCAGCGGACAATAATTTGATCAGTTCTCTAATGTCTAGAATGGAATGAAGAGTGGTTTAATGCCGCTGGCCTGCCTGACCTCATTACCTCGTACTGTGAGTCGTTTCTAAACTTTTGGAAAGTTGACGAAGTTGAAAATAGTGGAAGGGCCTTCGTAACGGTAAATGTCGTGACCGCCTACTGAAAGGTTCTGTTTCATTTCTGTGTTCTTTTTATGGTCCGAAGAATTGTAAATTTAGTCATCTGCTTCCTGAGGTTTAAATTTTTCATTCACAAATGGTGGTGGCTATTTTAATGTTGCCAAAGTAATTTTTACCACCGGTTCGTTAGCAGTCATACATGACTTCACCTTTGTTACCTTTGAACGGCAAACTGTAATCCGTGGACCATTGTATTGGATCGTCACTTTAGTTACGCGTTCAGTCGCTTGGCCCAAACCGAGAAATCAGAAGAGATATGGCCACACCGTTTATTGGACAAACGAGACGAGACGGGATGAGACGAGACAAACTAAGGCCACAGAAGCTCTCGATTTATAGGACAAAACGATTGCCATAGATGGGTGACAGACACAAAGCGAATCAAATAAAACAGTCATAAATGGCAGTCAGGGCGTCAGAACAAATCACGTTACAGGGGGCGTCAGAAAGCGACGCAAGAAAAACACTGCTCAGCTAGCGCGCAGGCGTTCGACCGCACACCTGCGATCTGATTGGCTGAATGGGACCATACCACCATCTAAGACCATATCGTCCGAGCTGGGCCGATCGAACGATGTGGCGTGACACGTCCTGGCTGTCTCGTTAGGAGATGCGCCTCCTAACACATTGTGACGCATGTACTGTCCTGTAGGGGTTGTACGTCTTTTGGATGTTCCATAGCCATCGAGGTGCTTTTGTCGGAAGCATAGAACGGTGCCGATTGTCTAACTTTGTTCAAAGTCACAAGACCCGGTAGAACAGACAACACTGTACTTAGACTGGACTTTTACGAGATACATGTTGACAAGAGACTTGCCTGATAATAATCAGTTGAAAGTAACTAACTACCCGTCCGAATGGTTAGTCCCCTAATCATCTAAGTAAGACTTGACTGAGGATGTAGTTCTAGTGCTTCAAAAGCAGGATAGGGTGATCAACTTCGTTAAAGGCTGTTTATGTCGTGGTCCCTTCATAACTGAGTGTCACATGATAAAAATTTTGTGGTGTAGCAACAGTGAACTTTTGCCCGTGGACTCGTCATTTCATTGCGTACGATCAATTGACACCGATTCTTTTCCTCAAAAATTTCTAGCAACGGGTATTATATATTCTACCGGCCAATTAGAGACCACTTTTGACCCACAGCTTATCTCGTTGCGCTATCGTCGGTTGGTTATCTTAATCTTACAAGTTGAACATCACCCACAATTTATCTCAGCTGTCGCATTTCTACAGACTTTCTAGTCGACCCTTTCGTCGACTGTTTTTACCGTTCTGCTTGTGTCCTCCGTCCAAGGTTGACCAACAATTGACTGCATCTCTAGTTGTAATCTGCATGTGGAAAAACACTGTGTGATTTATGTGTTGTTCAGGAAACCGTTCGGTTATCGCTATCGCCATTCAACATCTAGCTGTAAAACAACATAAATCATACAGGAAATGCACAAACTCAAAGGTGATATCCGGAAATGGAGTTTTACGGGATAAGGTTTACTGTTAGCAAACTTGTACCTATGTTTTTCACTCATAAACTTGTAACCCAATTGAATACTTGTTGGGGAATAGGCAGTAGTTTTAACTACTTCAAGAAAGCACGTTTGAGTCACAAGTCTTCTTGTTGGTATTCCAGTCTGTAATTTTTACGGTAACCTCTACACATTTTTTCAAACCTTTCATTTGGCCATTAAAACCAAGGTAGTGTGCCTGTTTTCAAGAAATCGCTTGGTGGGATTTTACATTTCCAGCGGCTAGGAAGTATTTAACAAGAGAGTCACCATTGGTTACAGAGAACGCCAAGCCACCAAGAGAATAGTGTGGATAAGTTGACATCGTTACTTCATTGCAAACAGACGGACATGAAAGAGGGAACCTTAGAACTATTGTTTCAGACAACATTACGTGGTCGTAAATGTCATATATGTCAGGTAGTGTAACAGGATCAGAGTATTTTCGCTAAGAAGCGTCTTCCGCGGTTTGACGGATGATTCTGGTGGAGACGTTCCTCCTGGGACGAAAGCACTTCAATCTTGAGATGCCGATCGGACTGAGTGCAATACAATAAAAAGAAGGAAATGTTATTTTGCAGATGCGGTTAAAAGAACCAAAATCATAACATAATGATGTAGTGTTATACATTTAAGTACACGTCAGCAATGTCTCCAGGTAGTTTGGACTGAAAGACTGACCATAAACAGCAAAGCAGTCGGCGTTGTGTTATCCAGCATTTCCTACTGTACAATGGAATATATCCACCTAAGTCACAGCCTAGCCAGATCGATTGTGGAGACAGCACTTACGTTTGAAAGAGAACACCACTGATGTGTATTGTGTATTGAGCATTTTGTGGACGTTGGTTTGGAGGATGTAAATCAGATTTTGTCTCTTTAGGGCGACATAAGATTATTATTAGCGATAGATTTTTTAGTGTATTTCAATAATCAGCCTTGTGGCTGATGGATAAACAAATCCGGTTTGGTCCGACGAGACTGCCGTGCTGTTTCTTTCTAATCTGTTCCTTCCAAGTAGTTTTTGTGTGGTCGCAGGAAGCAGGATTTTTCACCGAAGCTACCCAATACAAGTAAGCACTGAACACTCTAACAGTGTTCCTCGGATAGAAGCGTTTCTTTATAGGGCCGTTTTAAAATGTTATATTACTGTACCGAGCTGGTTACACAAGAGGAATTGAGTTCACTCCGTGTACAAACGATTATCTAAAGTACTTTGGAGTCTGGACCTTCGAATACTTCGACTAAATCGCATGTGATTTTGGCACCGCAGCGTCTGCTCAGATGAGTTACATATAATCATAACACAGATGAACTTGTACGTTTAACATGGTGTCAGATAAGGATAAACCCTCTAGATAATATTTTCCTTTGAAGGTTGTCATCTAAAAAGTGGGAGGTCCCGTCAATCACAAGCGATAATCAATTTGCCCGACTTACTTGGTTGGTTAATAATCAGGCTTATTGTTAAAGTGTCGTAAATGCCGATATATATATATATATATATATATATATATATATATATATATATATATATATATATATATATATATATATGGGATATTCCAATGCAGCACTGTCCTTACATTCATCAGTGTACCAAGGAAATCATTTTTTAACTTTTCGGGGTACAAGTTTCGCATTGCAGGCCACATCTTGAGGTTATCTGCAATGAACGGTTGGCAGAGAAAAAGTAAATTTTATGATTTTTAAACCAACAAACTACTTGAAAAGGAACCACAATTTTTCAAACGCGGAAAACTTGTCGTCAGGTGTATCATTTCAGCTACGGTCACAACAACTCAGTACTGAAGCAGGGGCGACTAATCCTTCTTTTCTTATAGTATCGTTACACTTTGTTTTACTAGTGTCGCTTATCCCACTCACGGCTCCGTTGCTTTTGTACAACAGTTTGACCCAAAAAATGATCATGTCAGTTTTGGGTGCACGACATGGTTGCATCGGTGTTTGACATGATTTGGTCCAATGGTGTCCCTAGCGTATGCCACCACTCCCGGAGGATGATGTTCAAAATTATTGAGATTAGAGTGATAAATTAAACAATTGGGTTGACAGAGCGGTGAGCAGGATTTCCAGACGTGAGCTCTAAGATAGGGTGTGAGTAGCCTGAAGCCGGATGAAGCCAGATGAAGTGGCTGGCGTTGTCGTCATAAAAAAGGAGTATATATGACGCTACCGAACACCACATTAGAAGAAAGGCGAAGGTTTGAAATTGATATAATGAATAGAAGGAGGCATGTTGCTAGAAAAGTAGATAGCTGGGCAGATTCAGATGCGGCTGTTGCATGGTCACGTCTCTGAAAATTGACACAAAATCGATTGGTTGAAAAACACTCTGAATTAGGGGTTCACCAAAAATACACAACTACAAAGCACTTCTGCGTCCAACCTTGCGTGTGGATAATTCAGCTTACCATAAATTGGCTTGCCAGTTACCTAATATTTTGGACCCTATTTGAAAAATTTCATTCCTTTCATATTCTACTAATTTCGTTTGAATTAGCAGGGATGTTAGAGAGTCTATCAGTGATTTCACAAGCTGGGTTCTACCAACGTTGATTTCGTTTATAAAAATGTTCCCTTCCGCGAGCTGGCCACATTTTTTACTTGACTGTACCTCTAGTCAGGGATGCAATTTAGGTATTCCAGTTGAAGGCTTCAAGGATCTCATTTTACTGTGCACATAGAATCAGACGGACCCAGAATTTGTTGATATCTTCTGAGGAATGATTAAACAAATGTGAAGTAGTGCAATGAAGATGAGCGATCGTATTATACCACTCATACCGCAGCTATTCAGTAGCAGATGCAGAACATATATTTTGACATCGTACAAGCCACAGGAAAAATGTAGGAAGGAGCATCAGACTGCAGCATCGTCCCTGCTACTTAATGGAACTGAGCATTGACGTATGTGACAAGCGAGACGGTTTGGGGCCGAATACCTCGTGCAAATGAGTGGTTTTGTTTCTGGTCTTGTTTAAACGCTTAACCCATGTGTTGCTTTGTCCAGTAAACGATCCTTGTGCCATCCGCGTTCTTGGATCACAACAGTAGCATTTTCAAGACAGAAAGTGCGTTGACATTTTGATTTTCATCCATATTGTTCATTTGACTTGTTGTTTGATTTTGGTAACTCTATCCGCCCGAATGTGTTCCTGACACATGGAAGTGAATTAAACGGCAGCTCAAGTTTTTCAGATCTACTCATCACGATGGAACGTTATAATAATCTGTTCATCGCAAATCAAAATAGGGTGTACAATATATTCAGTTCTCCAGTTTTGCTTCAGCAGTATACAAGCATGGTTTGATCAGGAGCTTGTTTATTAAAGCCGGGCATATATGCGCCCGTGATCAGCCGCAGACAGAACAAGCAATACTCAGGAAAACATCACTGGCAAATAAAATTCTCGAAAAATTCGTGGAAACTCACAACGTGATAAACAAATGCAGTGAGTCAGTACAGACGGATCACAGTGGGAATTTTTTATGTTTACAACTCGGAAATAACCTTAATTTGAACATCACTTACACTTGGCCGCAGCTTTCACATCCAGGTAGGCTTCTCAGCCGGCCTATTTCGAAAGCAAACGTCAGACACGAGTTTCGCTGTCACTAGAGCAGCTCAACGAGATCGGGGATTTCGACCTGTCTAGGAAGTCCTAATCGCGGGTCTTCGACTGGAATTAACAAGACAGTTATCGTGTCTTCTCTCGGAGTGATCAGGCAACCTGATCATTACTCACAAGCGAAAGTAGTTGTGTGGTAACATGATAATTCGGTCGTGCCTAAAGTGAGGTGAATGGCGCAGTGGTCAACACGGTCGTTTCATGAAAGGGTGGCCGGAGTTCTAATCCCGGCAGTGATAAGGATATGCACTACTGACGAGCTCTAGTGAGAATGAAACTCCAGTCCAATGTTACTTATCAAAACAGGTCGATTGCAAGTTCTATCCGAATGCGACAGCTACAATTAAGTGTGTGATGTTCAGCGTAACATTAACCAAATCCTCGACTACTCACCAGTAGTTAGAAATGATCATCTATCCACGGTCCTCAAGCGCAAATTTAAGTCTGCCTTATGACGACATTGATGAGGCTTTCCATTTATGCTTGGTTTAAACTGACGGGCTGACTTTACTAAATCGCGAACGCAGTCAGTCCAATTGTTCCGTCTCTCACGTTGTCCGCTAGTTCACTAGCAGTTGCAATGACATTTACATGGGCAGGACAGATGGACGTGTATCTCGTCGAATATCAGATCATGCTATGAAATAGTTATAACAACTGATAACTGAATTATCTCATACCCGTGAATTTTTAATCGAAATCCCACCTCATCGATTGCTTGACATTTCATGACAACCGGTCACCAGCTTAACCAACTTGGTCCATTCACCATATTGTTACGCATTCAGGATCTGAAGCTGCTGGTCTCTGGCAAAATTATATTAAACACAACTTACTAGGCGTTGTTGCGTGTCAACAAGTAGTTTAGGCAACCCATCGGTTCTCCGTGGTTTTCATTACAAACTGCTTGACGTGTGAGAATGTGGACCCACTCATCGTTCGACTCTATTCGTTCGATTTGCACAATTTGTACATTGTACGCTTGTAACTGATGGAACACATTGCAACATTTGATATATTTCTGCTCTGATGAATTTGTTCAAGAAAACTCATTGCTCCATAATATTGACAAGTTGACATGAGTACAGTCATTTTTTCCAGCCCAATGACTTTTGAAATTAAATGATCTATATCGGATTTAGAGAAGACCCAACCGCAAAAAAATCTGGATTTCCCCTGGATTCGAACAACCAATAGAAACGGCACGTCCAAACACGGCGTACGCTCTACTAGGGTAACTTGGAAGATCAGAATTTTCAGATTTAGACTCAGTTTTTCACCCAACCCACTTTGTTTATGGAATCCACCAAATGACTGCAATAGTTAGCAAGACAATCAGTCTTAACAAATAATCTGTAGAGAATACAAACCGAAAATGGTTGTGAATTATTAGGCAAGCCTAGTGCACAACCCGCACAGCGTAACCCTCTCCATCTTTCTATTGGCTGGTAGTTGCTTACTCATAAGGCTCCCATGTTGCTGAATGGTTCGACTGGGCTCGATGTACTGTTACAGGTATTAGAAAGTGATACAGAATGCAGTACTTCCAGACGGACATCTACGTTAATGAATAAATTGCAAGGTACTGGGTACTGTATTCATTACACAGTTGAGTTATCGATCAAGTCAAAAGTACTGTTCAACCTTAAATTCTGTTCTCCTGTGGATCTTCATTTCATCCACCAACCTATAGTGAACAAGTCCACTTTAAATATCGTATCGAGTTTACCCTAACTGATGGTAACGGCAACACATAAATTCACACCAGTCGCTTACTTGACATTCGTCTCCTCGAATGCAGAGCGTAACTTTCTTTTGTGTGTGTCAACTGAATGAGGGTCACTGTTACTTTTCGATCCCGGGATCAAGAAGGTGGGAAGACCACGTGCACAAATTGGAGCAGCAAGGTAGATTTCAGTCAACGGAAGACCGGTGTTGGTACGAATGCCACACAATTGTGGTTATTCTATTCACCCCATGTTCTCCTGGTTTTGGAGTTAAACAATTTGCTCAACTAGTGATTGTAGAAACCATGTCTATCACCATGGGTAGCATTTGATCCATTGATAATACCGTTCGAACGTAGGTTATTAAGTTTTACCAGTCAATATCTTCAATTTAGCAAATTTAATTGTTTCGTTTCTACAATCTGTGTTATTAACAGGCCATTGCACACTGAGTTTCGTCCGCTAACCCTATACAGTATTGGGGTTTTTGACGATTGACGCGACCTATTTCTAGCACTGGTACCTCAAACGACCTTGTGTATATTTTTTGCAGGAACAGAAGGAATCTGCCCCTGATCCGTCTGCTGAACACATGGCCTTACAAACTGAATTGGGAGAATCACGTCTACGAGAAGCTGAACTGACGATTGCCTTCGGGGAGTTGCAGGAACGCATTGCGACAATTGATCGAATGATTGAAACGGTAAGCAAAAGCTGTGCGCCTCCACGGATATACTAGCTTTTATGTGTACTTAGCGGATGTTCATTCTCACTTTGATTTGCGTTTTCGTGTGGGAAAATATTTCTCTTATCTTTCTGTGTATCTTTTGAAAACGTAGCAGTTGTTCAATGACATGTCACTGGACACGACAGATATGGCTTGGAATAAAGCTGAACGAAATCCTAGCAGTCTGACGCCAGTTTAGTATTATAGACAAAGATCCACGAATTTGATTCAGCGATAAAAAAAATAAATCAGAATAAATAAAGTAAATCCCCGATCGTTGAGATTGTTTTCGGCGTGCAGTCAAGCACGCCTGGTCAGCCCGTATGAAGAAAACTCACCTCAAGCAAGACCGGACTTTCATATTACGATCCCAACATTCTACTGGTGAATCGGAACTGCATCAAAGATGCCTGACTGTCTATCCCTTGCACATGTGGTTTACCATCACGATGACGCAAAATGAACCTTGATTCGTCTATCCAAATGGTTCTGCTGCACTCAGTCTCTGATCTCGTCTTATCTCTAATCCATTTTTACTTCACTGTGCCACTTCTCAGAATAGGTACACGCAGTATATACTTGGATCAAGCATGTCATACATAACAGTAATATTATACCCTTCTTCCGGTATACTCATAGATGTCAACTGGTAAGCAATTTTATCCAGTATATGACCGGAAACGATTGATTTTCATTCCATTCTTCTCTCCGCTGTGGTCATCTCAGATCCATTGTTTCCACAGAAACTTTCAAGACGGCCGTATCCTTCGGAATGTATTGAATACGGATTACAGTTTTCACTTCAATGTTATTAATTTATACCATCCTCGGTTCTCCCTTGTCAGTCACATGCCGGTCGTCCTCTAAAATCGATCGATTTAGATTGAATACCATTCTAGTTTGCACGGAGCTTTCAAACTCAGACATTCCAGCTAGTTTCTTTAGAAAATGGGGATCCGACTCACATTTCGATGGTGTTGGAACTCATCAGTATTGCTAGCTAATGCAGCTATTGGAATTGGTACTCCAGCCGTGGTATCATGAGGCAACTGTACAGACCACTACTCTATTGATCTTGTAATGTGTATGGCGGGTCATCACATAAGAAGACAAAACTACCTTCGTATACATTGAACATCACCCACAATTGATCGCGGCTGTCGCATTCTCATAGGCCTTCCACTCGGCCACTTTCGAGTCTCAGTCTCGGCCGTGGCACTGACGAGTTCTAGTGAGAGTGAAACTCGAGTCTAATACTTCTTTTCGGAAGGGACCGACCTGAAGTTCTATGGGAATACGACAGCTGTAAGCAACTGTGTACGTTTAATGTATGTGGGAGAAAAACCGTACTACTCATTAGTAGTAAAACTACTTCCGTTTGTAAGTAATGGTAAGGTTGTCCGATCGCTTCGACATAGTACACCACTAATGCCTGTTAACGACAACTGATGAATACGATTGAGAAATTCACTGGACTTGGGGTTCACCATGCTTGAAAGTCATAACTTGTGCACATCCTAGCCGATGTCCTGGTCGCGACATGAATATGCATTGCTGACGATCATTTACAGAATCAAAATTCAAGTGCGATGCATCTTCACGAAACAGACTGACAGAAAAATCTATGTGACTGTGAAAGCTGAAATCACATATAAGTGATTTTCAATTCCTATAAACCAAATCCGCATTTACTCACCAGTAGTCTAAAATCGATTCAGTCTGACAGCTCTCCATGCTGAACAAAGCTAGGACTGCATTGAAACGCAGACATGTCTTGACCGTGGGTTACGAGGGCGTAGCATATTGCAACTGTCCGTGGGATAAATTGTTTGACGTGTACGTTCTAAGCTCATTATATCAGTATAATCTGATGTTACGAGCAGCTTCTAAGATTGATTTTTAATGTTCTGTATCCTGGTTTCTTGGTTGATGTGTAAATCAGGAAGGATTGTCTCAACCCTATGCTCGTGTCCGTGGCATCACCTTCATCCAACTATTTAGTGAAACGTTTTGTACATAGCTACGTCGGTGAACAGGGACATCGTTATCCTGACATATCTGTAAGCCATAGTAATTACGCCTGCGTTAAATGTGAATTCTATCCCAGCGCTGTTGGTGTGTTTAAGATAAATGAACTGAGAGAGCCGTTCATATATAGACTACACTACCACAATCTTATATTGTTGTCCATGCCTTCATTAAAACACACCCAATATCTTCTACCAGCCTTGTCATCTAAGATTTTGAAATTAAGCCACAATTTCGCAGTTCACTGTAGACGTCGTATTATCAGTGTTTGCATTAAAAATGACTAGTGTTGTTTCCGGTTACTTGCGAGTCAATACGAAATGTCTGCATCTATCATGTTTTATGTTCTGACTGTACTTTCTCTTCAGATTATAAGTGAGTCGGACTTCATATTACGTTTGGAATAGACCTTTAGAAATACAACCTGGAAGCGGTGTTGCCTAGTTCACTGGATTCCTCCGTACTGGAACCACTTAGTCAGAACCGAGTATGGCGGGCTAGCGAGACAATTTTGGGAGAGTTTGCACGCCGATATTTCTTCCTGCATTATTCGATGTGAAAATACATGCCCTGGTCCTAGAAATGAATAGCAGTCATGTGAGTAGTATATTACGATCGTTGATCCTCACCACACTTGGGTTTGCGAACTCTGCTGTTGACTCCGTCGGTTCGCCGAGTTCATAGCTGCGTTCGATCGGTCCGGATGTTGGAGTGTGTCACGACGGGTTATGTTCGGAATTAAAAAAGCCTGACTCAGTACGCCACATCAAATGTGTCAACGGCACATATTTGCGACAATGTAGTCTAATCAATAGGATTGCCTCCAACAAACGAAGTAAGCAAAGAAACACCTCCGGCTTCTTCACAAAGAACAGTGGTTTGCCATTACTTTTATGACAGCCAACAACTAATAATCACAAAGAGTTCTCTTAGTGGAACTTCTAACACGTTCTATTAAATTACTGACAGAAGTGAGAGGAGAAAGATCATTTCAAACTGAATGTCAACCGCACACTCGATCGCAAACTCCGTTCTCAGATGAGCTTCTCAGCTATCGCACTTATAAGCTATGCTCAGTTAGTTCGATAAGGATAGTAGTTACAGTCCAGTTGAGTATTCCTGATCACGGGACCATCGATTGGATTGAACAGAGCTATCATATCTGTTCTTCCTTCGAAATAAATGAGCGAACGTAACGTTATACACAAGTTCTGTTGAGCGTTTGAATATGATTATTCAGTCACGCTTATTTTGAGGTTACTGGTTTTACGATTAAAGTGTTAGTATTATTTACATGAGAATCTGAGTGCAAAGTTCCGATCATCACGAGAGTATGGACCACTGGTGAAGTCTACTAGGAGCGAACCTCGAGTCTATAATTTCTTTCCGAAACGAGGTGCGTCAAATGCTTTCTGAATGCGATGGCTGTTATCAAGTGTGCGTTATAGCCAATTTGAAACATTTTACTAAATTTTTTAGGCCATTAATCCTGAATCAATTCAAAGTTACAGTAGCACTTTTTTATGTTACGGTTAACCATAGTGGAATACTTGAATACGAGGCTAACCATGTACTCACTGGTATGGACATTAATAAGCAAGACTTACACAGTCCTCACTTAACTAGTGAACATAACGTACCCTGGTTGATAGCCCACGGAGTTCTCCCTTTGCTTGTAATGAGGAGGGCGTTGAATATATATATATATACTTTTACGTTATACTTACCGGTACACAAAGATTTATACTGTCGGCCTACCGTTTGTTTCAAAACTAAACAGTTACCTTCGCAATTTAGACGTCTACTCCTGAGACACGTGGACAGATGCGTGCACACACGTATAGATGTCTTATACAATCAGACTATTTAACGGAACGCGGTGAAGGTACTGTGAGTAGGCTGACTGAGGGTGTATTATCACTAACCCTATATTTATTGCTATCAGATCGGAAAGCTATATGACTAACCTAGTTAGATTACATGGAGTGAATACAGTCATCTCAATAGTAGTGATCATGTGAGTTATTAGCCTGGATGATCGGTCTAATCGGATGCAATCCTCGGTCATTTATCAAGCACAGTTCAACCATTCAGAAATTGAACGATATAGTAACAAATTCCCGAAGGGTATTTAGGGTCAGCATAATTAATCACCGAATATAAAACGGATAACCTGTCATCTGATAACACTGGCCCAAACAAGCACAGTTCACCCAATCACGAAAACATGTTGATCCAGTAACCAAAATTAGACGATTAGGGCATGACGACTACTATGTTGGACAGTCGATATGTTTCACTGCTTAGTCTACGTGTACACTTAAGGTTAACAGAAACATATGTTGAACAGAACAGAGATTTTTGTTGGATTTCCTTAAGAGGTCCAGTGGTACGATCAGATGACCACATTTATCGTGACCAACAAATCATACATTAGGATGTGAAAACAAGCTAAATGATGAAGATCGTTCTATACATCTCAGCGCGTATTTGGTGCTGGAGCACACACAAGAATCCATGAGTGAATCAAACTGATTTATTTCTTTTAAAAACACCTGTTTGATCGTCGTGTTGTTAACAGGACATACGCAAGATGTGTTCATGTATCCAACACTTTAAAAGGTTTGAAGGACTGACAGTGTCCTTGACGGACATCCTCTGGAAACACAAAAACATAAACGGACGTAAGCACTAAATATCTAACAAAGAGTATAAGATGGAATACAAAAATGTTTTTTTGCTAAGAGTATCGTGCATTGGCGATCATTTTACAAAATTTCCAGGTTATATAAATTTAGACCACATGTTGAAGAGCTTCAGATGATTAATAAAATCGTAACCTGTTTCTCACTGAAAGTTTGTTCACCAAGGAGATGTTGGAGACCAAGTTGTCGTTATCCTTAGTGGATGGGAATTTTGGCTCCATTCTGAAGTACTGCGAATCCTAAAAGATTCTATTCAAAGGAAAAGACCTCGGTAGGTATTTGAGCTACATACTTAACTAATCCACTTAATTCAAAATATAACAACAGTTAACCGTCACTGATTGTGGGGATTTCCTTAAGTATGTAATGGCTACAAATGCTTTGACTGATCCCATCCCTACAGAACAGTTAATTTTGATAACGATTCTCTAGTAACTCTACTCTGGGAAGTCAACATTTCGTGGTAGGTACGTTGTAAACGAATCAATAGGGAACAAGCAAACGGTTGTTGCCTGGCAACCGCCTTCTATTGATTGCATGTTGCCAGTTTATGCTTGAGCGTTCATTAACTCAATGCATTCCCAACTGCCCATAAGTGACGGTAAACACACAACCGGAAATAAACGTGCTCAGGCATTCCGATGACCACGTGTATCATTGTGAAGTTGTTACACCTAATGTTTGCTGGTCTGCACTTGTATCGTCAACTCATAAGAACTGACAGTTTTGTATATTTCGGCGAAAACCATCATAAACTGACATTTCTTAATATACTACTTCTCATATTAGAACATCTCGGATATCCAACACGTGTGAATGACTTTACATTCTTTGGATTACTGTGTTTGAAAACCTCTGTTCTTGATTCTGAAAGTACTTTGACTAGAGCAACCTAAACGCATTATTTGCCTATTTAACGAAGACCACGGCTAAATGACTGGCTGCGCTAAGTTGGTCATATAAAAGCTGCCTTTTTTCAGCATATAGTCAGCCATACTATAAAAAGAACCGGGAACCACCCTTAAATTTCATACTACATGTGACCCCCTTTTTTAACAACAGTATTCAACAATTGGGATATTAGGCTAATATGACTCAACTGTAAACACTGGCGTGAAAAGCGTACACAAAGATGGATCCAAAACTCCGATGATAGAAAAAACGTGTGAAAACACGGAGTATAATTTGCCTCTAGACTGTACGGGTACCCACTCAGACCGCAAGTTGCGTGGGAGAGGAGAAGAGTGTTCATGTATGTCAGTCACTCATGAAAACTTGACAATCAGAACAATGCCAGATCAGTAAAAAAAAAATACCAATACCACTTGAGCGTTACTTATAATAACTTGCAACTTCGGTTTTCGGTGACGTTACTGAGTGTTACTAAGGCTTACCAGCGGTACAGAAGTTGTCGACAAGGTGATATTCTACGACTACGTAAGCGGTAGACTGGTGGTATCACCTACAATATGACAGTGGCGACGGGTTAAATTGATAATTTCTCACTAAACACAACACTGCAACGACGTTTTTCTCTCAGCCGGTTTAGAAGTGTTCGATATACGCGCTTCGACAAATTCACTTTACCACCAGTTGTTTCCTATTTTGTTCACTAAATACATAAGTACTAATAGAAAGCTGTAGGCTAAATTCTTTTAGAGTGCCGTTCAAGGGAACGAAACCATACACGAAATAAAGGAAATTTCCGCCACAAAATTACGCAGTCGTCCAGTCTAGCTGCAGTGCCTTCAGGCTTTTGCAACTGCATCTGGTAATACAGATATCCCGAGTAAAGTTGAATAGCTGCATTGGCAGTGGTTTGGTCATACAATGACCGATAGTTGACTAATTCCCACTTGATTAGAAATTACTTGTTCATTTTGTCTTGTAACTTCCAGGCATTGAGGCTGAGTTGTTCAGTTTAGAAGGAGGGTTGATTTGACATTCCAACCGTTGCAACTAAACAACTTTGAAAGCAGTAGTCCTGACCTTGTGATATGCGACGTGTGAATTGAGGCGTTATTCTGCTGGAAGATTATAGTCCCTAATTCATAACAGAAAGTGTTTTCTTCGTCTGGTTGTAAAAGTCGGTGTCTTCACCATAATCTCACTTAACCAGTCTATCCACTTGCAAGCCTGAAGAATCATCTGTACGATTAGCAGATGTCTATCGTCAGTAAGTTAGCTGAAGAAAACTCGTTGCCCCTGATATTGATGCCGAATGTACATTTGAGCACCGTGTCTATCCTGGATAAATTTTCACTCCTGGATAAAGCAAGCGCATTGCTGTTGAGCAGACCAAAGAAAAGTTTACTTCGACCCTTGATAAACGATGTCGAGTCTTCCGCTGATTGATTCAGTAAAATGAATGGTTCGAAAATTTTTACTGAGTCAAAGAACACCACGTGTAGCGAACACATTCTCCATAAAACCTCATCAAGCCGGTACATGTGTAGAATAATAAGATACAAATGGAAACAAAACGCTTATTATTAGTCCAAATTCACAGTCTCACTTTTGTTTTTGTTTAAACTAATTGACCGTTAATTGCCAGCATACTAATGGAGTGGGTCGACTAATGGCTGAGAAAATGGGAGCGATCAAACTAACCCTTCCAGATCATACAGTTTTAGCTTACGTAATCGAACGGCAATGACCACGACAATAGCCAACGTCCACTGGCGAACGATTTTTGACAGATTCGGCGGAACTCCATAAATAACGGTGAACGATCGATCACTGTTGACTTAATAGCTGTTGTCAACCCGACGACCTACAGTGACACTCGTGGTTGATTTTCTTTCATCTATCCAGATCCATGCTTAATGATACCCTCTGATCCTCCTAGGCAAAAGTAAAATAAACTCGGTCATCTGCGAAGCTTCGTGTTTTGTTTTGTTAGTCTGTAATTGTAACAGTTCGGTGAGTTTTCATTTGCTGCACGTCATGTTCTGTGAACCATTGGGAATTTCTGAAACTGTCAAACTCTGCATCGCATTGCTGTTGATAAAACGGCTCAGTCAGTTACTAGGCTTTGTAATCAGCCTTTCTGAAGCAGACATTAAAATCTAACTTCTGAATGACTGTGTACGAACCAATGCATAGTCTAAGAGTTGGTGGATAACACTACATAGAAGTCGTATTCGTCTGGATGAGGTATCACTGAAACGTCAGGCCTGTAGTTAAGTGGAAATTAAAGTCAAAGACCACACAGGAGAAGGAATTTTGCCCAACGAACACACGCGTTTGTTGAATTGCAAGTGGAGAATTGTTTGTTGTTTGATAGTTTTGTGAGTTTACTGATAGATAAACGGAATCGACTGAAACTCTTCTGTACACTGGCCACGTTATCGACCCGGCTTGTGCATTCAGAATCTTATTACGTCATCCCAGTCCAAGATTCTTGCGGTTCGCTGAGGCTGTCGTAATCAGTCGAGTGAAGCCGACCCTGTGTGTCTGAAGCAATTGTTCGTGAGCTTGACCTTGCCCTGGACTCAGTGGCCTTTCGTAACCCATCCATCGACAATCCATCCCACCCACCCTTAACCGTTCGATATGAAAAACCGTTTCGAATTATTGTAAGTTTGGTACTGGTGAGTCATCACGGAACGCTTGCATCTACCAGTTTTCGTGTTCTAACGGTTTTGTTAAGATTATCGTTATGTTCAATAACTGGATCGCCCACGTGATTCAGTAATCAAAAGCTAACAGTGCCCCATCAAGTCATATGTATTATCATTTCTTCCTTTCAAATGACTGTGCGCGGCACCATGTTGTCCATCTTTGACCGTTCATTCAAGTCAGCTGACCAAAATGTGTGACTATTCACACTAAACTTTGACCTGGACAAGCATAGTCGGTCTTCCATTTGCATATTTTTTCACGTGCGAGACTGAGCAAAAGAAACAAAGTAACGCCTGATCTGACTTATACTATTAGTAACGCTTAGTAAAACACTACCACCTTAAGGCTGCGATTGCGTAATGTGTTCTTAAACGAAGTGACAGGGTCAACCATAGGACCTGGTGCGATTAAGTGTTTCGCGATAGTCGTTGGTGGATTTTGTTCCGGTTTTGGTATGCTGACACACGTTGAGTCACTATCTGTACTAGCCACTTAGGGATGTGCTCTGCTTTCCTCTGTGGTAAATTTTGGTTCGTTCTGCTAATGTATGAGTAACTCTAACTGCAAGTGAACCGGTGGATGACATGAGAGACAGAGTTCCTCTAGAAAAAGCGACTGGAACAGTGAAGATTAATCCTGCGGGTTGGAAGCAACAAACGCAATTCCGCTACGGAATACATGCAACCAATGACATATTTCAACCTTCGTTTTACACCGGTGACATTATGATCTCCTGTGTAAGGAAGGTTGATAAGAATATGCTTTCTCGGCACTGATTGCGGTTGCTGGGTAGCCCCTCCTTCCTTGCAATGAATTTCAACAAATTTGAACAAAAATTCATTTTCAAGTGAGACATTCTTCAAGACATTCTCCCCCGTTGGCCGTGCAGTTTCTTTGCTCCATGGAAAAGCGTTCGCATTAAAACACTTTTGTAAGCCACAGAGGTAAATGAAGAGAACTGATGGTACTGACCGCTACGTTTGGCTTTCCGATAAACAAACCGATTAAGTGTACCTTCCAAATTCCAGAAATAAGGATGTCTAAGGATGGTATTGAATTATCTAACTCTTGTTCATGAGTGATGAGAAGATTTCGATGAGTGCAATTAAACTTATATAAAAAGGTTATGGAGTGATCAAATCCCTATGGTGTTGACGTTTTACGAGGGATTGTTAATCAAGCATCACGCATCGACCCTCTGTTGGCAAAAGGTGTTGACATAATAAGTTTCGTCATCTTACGTGATAAGTACTCTTTTGTGTCAACAAGATGTGACAGTAATTACAAGTCAATATTTTTTAAGCGGAGATTTAACGGTCACCGACGTGTTATTACGTTCCACTGATCTTTGCTTCTATCTGAGTATCAATAACACTAATAAATTTGGGGTGTTTAGACTGAATGTTGTTGATGTCCAAAATCTGCATGGAATCTGTTACGGTTAGCAAGTAGCTTTAAAGATTTTGGCGCTCGTATTCTGCTGAGTTGGTTACATATGTAAACCCGTCAGAGGCTTTCATAACAGAAAGCTACAGTTTACTCCTGTCATCTCTGTCGTCTTAGCTGGTGAAGGTATTAACAGACTCAAGATGCTTAAGGCTGGACTATATTTGCAGATCGATAAACGGTAAATCGTTCATCGTCTGCAACTTCCCTCATCAGAGTGTATTCAGTTTGGTGTCTGACATCTAAGTGTACAGACTTAACACTACTTAAATGACGCCATATGGGGGAATTGCAATGTATACAATCACTATTGAGATATAAGATTCCAGTCGAGAAGTGAACGGTACAGTTTTGCCCACCAGATTGCTGTTGTTGGTTTGTTAACCTCGTCTGGACAATCGTTTACCGTGACGAGTTTTTCACGTGTTGTACTTCGGCGCTGGACGTCGATAATTCCACACATATGATTCGGGGCATTCTAATGAATGTTGGATTACCTCACCTTTCCGTCTCCTGTTTCCAACATGATATGATTAACCAGATGCGTTGACAAATGAAGAACCAAAATTTGAAAAGCTGAAGGTCAGATCAGGGAACCCGATACACTATTCGATTATTGCAATTTTTTTTGTCCTGACCCATCAGGACGGTCTAGTTCGTTTTTTTTGACATAATTTCAGGAACCAAACAAAATTAATTGAACATCCGAACCGACCGCACCCAGGTTACATAGTTTCAGTTGGTGTTTAGAAGAACTTACTCTGATCAATGAGTCTGACGTAGCGCGCACTCAGAGCGTAAACATTTGTAATGGCTCATTTGATGAGCACTACACTTCATCCACCTTGCAACAACATGCTAGAAAGACCGTTAAATCGGTTTTCGACCGTTGCGGCAACGATTAAGCAAGTATAAAGCGTTCTAAATAAGCTTTGTTTTTGGTTCTCTCATAAGCCAAATATCTGTTTTATAATCTGTGAATGTTTTTAAATACCTTAAATTAATTCTGCCGTTAAATAATTCATCTCGGTACAGGACCCAGAAATGGCTTCTTTTTTCAACGCTGTGACCATTTCAACGACCACCCTGTCCAGACAGAAACCTGCTCACCGGACCACTCACAGTCAGACAGGATCTCCGGTGTCAAGAACTAATCGTGATGCATCCCGAACTAGACAGAATGGAAAAACTTCGGCTTACTCACCTACACGTAGACATACCAGTTACGTGCCAGACGGTCAGGTGCAAAACAATACCATCATGCGCCGTAGGTCGTCGATCAAAGGACAACGCACTATCTACGGTACTGGTGGACGCCCAAAAGATTCTGGAGATAACTGCGCGGCTACGGATTTGGATGTGTCAGAGAACTCACAATTTTCCGGTTTGGAATCTCCCCAAAGTGACAGTGGATGCAGTCTGAATAGTCATACAACTACTTCGGATGCTGTCGACCACAGAACTAGTTTTGAAGAGCCCTATTCTCGATACGGTGATCGAATGGGACGTTGTTCAGCCTATGTAGAAGTAGATACACTAGAACAAGGATTTCACGAAGATTCCAACTTTAGAACGAGCAGACCAAGTGGTCTGGTGTCCTTACTTCGTCGCAGTCGGAGTAGCGCTGCCGATCATCCATTTACATCAGGGTTCCACAGCGAGGTGCATTCACCAGTCTCTCCGACAATCGATACTGAAGGTGGTCCATTTCGCAATCGTGTCACAGATGGCACTCCTACCCCGACCGAGAGCGCTCCGACAATGTTTGCGGATAGATCATACTCGACACAAAGCGAACCCAAGGGTGCTAATTATGTTAATGGCAATAGCGCAGTGACTGAGCGATTTAGTAAACTGCGTGCATCTTTCCGTCAGTCATTCGGTTTTGGACCGTCCAAACCAGATTTTCGAATGGAAGCGTTTGCGGCTAGACAAGGTGAAGCTCGAGCATTGCTCAGTCTGCGCGAGACTCGCATGGAGGTTAGTCATGCTTTGATTGGGTACTCCCCAGAACTTGTTATTCTAACTGTAGCACGCCTACTGTTCACATTCAACGAATCAGAGCTGAACTCTGTCTGTTGAGAGCATCTGTTTGTATCGAATCAGCAATAAGCACTGTGTACTTCAGGAGATGGACTTTCGGTTTTTTACTTATTCAACTATTCAGAAAATGAGAGGGAGTTTATGAGTTTCAATTACGCAGTGATAATTAAATTCAGATACAACTTTATACGCGACTGAACTGAGTTCTAAACGAAAACTTTTTATTGATCCTGCCTCGTGGTTATTTCACGAATGAGAAGAATGCACTCGTTTAGAAGCCAAGGCAATTAGGAGAAAAGAGAATTGTTAAACTAAGCAAACAAAAGTTTACATAAATAATTGGAAAGCTCCGGTTGACAAGGTTTCAAACAGAATCCCTGACTGAAAATTTTCGCAAGACATAACCCCAGTACAACGTGACAGAGAGGTTGGAAACAAATGAGCGAATAGTATCCGGCAGAACATTCATTTATGAATGGGATGAGTAACATCTGTGGGATCGAAGGCTACTATGAAAATCCGATAGTGAAGGTTGGTATGTTGATTTTGGTGAAAATGACATCACATTGTACTGACCGCATCATGTTTTCATTCAGATAATTCGTAGATACGCGACAGAAAGGTAAGAGGGGAATTGCTTATTTATCTAGAAAGATACACATGCATTATAAATCTGTTTATAGTGTACACCACTTTCAAGTACACGTGGGGATTTGTACAAAAACAGTCTGAGAGACCACATTGTATTTGAAATTTCGATTCCAATGAACAATAAGAAGAACAGAGAAGATTCGGTATGTCGTCTAACAGGTATCATCCACATATGTCAGTTCAAAAGCCGTATCAGTAGTTGGCTTGGACACTACACTGAACTGAACGTCAAATCTACTGATGAATGGCGAGGAAGTTCAATCACCAGCTGGGGTATAATTTGGTCAAGACTAACAAACTAGTCAGATCCGACTTGTTGGGAATATATTAATAAGGCAGTAAACTAATGAACTTAGGACTCCTATGTTCTTGAGCGTCTAAAGGTTTAGAACAGGGTTAAAAAACAATCCTACCCGGTTAGCTTGATCAGTTTAACCAATGTTTCTTAAAATTGGTGATGTTGTTCTCAGAGGGTTTTGGCAAGAAAACCAAATAGAGAGGCAACCTAACATTCGGCTTCATACACCCCAGAAATTGATGACACAATAGGCTATGCTTTCAAATCTCATGATTTTTAGAGTACTGTGGTGAGAATGACGAAGATTTCTGACGCTTGTGTTGACACACAGAAGTGTACCGATTTTCAACAGGATTTTGTTCGACAAGATTTGATTTGAATTGTCATCCGGCTTCTTTATGATAAAAGCACTTCGCTCACTAATTCGCCAACAAACCGGATGATGTTTTTGAAGTATTTTGCGCGAACGTTGACTCGCTGCTTGTAGGCATGTTTGTAAGATGTGAAGAGCATGTGACATTGAATACTCTTTATTTGACTAACCTTTACTCCCTGGACACTTTTAGTGATGACCTCAACCTGGGCTCTGGCTCCAAACATTTATCTAAATATCATTTTTGCATTGAGATGCCTGCAACAGCCAACTAGGGGCAGAACCAAAATTTCTCTCATCACCTTTCTAATGTTGTAATCAACATGGGAAAGTTTCAGTTCAAACACTGTACTTCTATCCGAACAGTAAAGCAAACTTCATCGTTTTAAACGTTGGGACCTATAGAGTGAATGCCATCCTTTGTTGATGTGCTGGTATTACCGAACTATGGTCATTCAACTCGCTAACCTTCTAACTTGCACGTGATTTTATATTAGATTGTATTATATGATGTGGTTTACTGTCGCCATTCTGAACTCTTTGCACGCAAAGTACATTTGTAATGAAAAGACGGGATCGGACAAGCTGCCAGAAATCGAAAAGATGATTTCAACCTTGAGATTTTTAAATTGTTGTCTGTTTTATTGATATTTAGAAACATGGACTGTCTTTGTTGCGATTAACGTAATGTATATTCCTGTGTACAGGCACTCGGGGCTTCAGCATGCAGAAGATCGTTGAACAGTATCAATTAATATGTTGGGAATGCAGTAGATCTTAATCTCCAGTTTTATACATCCACCAGTACAATTATTAATGTGGAACGCATGACAATAGGAACTTGGGAAGAATCCGGCCAAGATTTTGCGTAAGCGTACAGGGGATGTTAACGCGTTACGAATAGAGGCAGACTTCTTACAGTATTGTTCAATGTACAGCGTACAGTGGATGTTAATGCGTTACGAATAGAGGCAGACTTCTTACAGTATTGTTCAATGTGAGCGTAAACAAATCTCAACACAAAGTTTCATAATACCAAAAACATTCAGTCGTTTCCATGCATTTATTGATAGCTACCATGAATCCGGATAGACGGTAATCGGGTTCGAGTTACCGTTGATTTTAACACATTTGATCCACTTTAAGTCGGAAGTGGTCAGAATACCTGA